>BMAO01029999.1:0-190919 GCA_019973975.1 Trichonephila clavata | reverse complement strand
AAATATTTATAAACACTTAATCTCCTGTTTTATATTTTCGACATCATGCTTCATATTTTACGAAGATATATGCAAACACCTACTTTTGAGTTTCAAATTTGATGAATAAACATGCACATTTGGCATCCATTGGCTCCTTATTCTTGTTGTGTTTTATGCTTCAATAATGCTATCTATAAATTGAAGAACTGACTAAATGAATCAGTTTATGACAAATATCTCATCCATCCTCATCTATATTGAATTTATTTATTAATATGTCAAAAAAAGAGGGAACTAAATATTTATTAATGTATATAGTCCATAAATATATAATAACTCAGTTTATCATTTTTTTTTTTTTTGAATTCCCTTTAAAATTTTATTCAAAATCAAACTGTCTAACAAAAACTTGAGTCGAAGTCGTGTTTTTAGCGACTTCAACTCATCTTTTTTTTACCCAAGAATCTGTCAAACTCCAATTTTGAATCCATGATTCCGTCTTTAGAGCTTTTAATAAAAGCTTGATTTTCGGAGAAAATATAGATTTTTTAACACTTGCCTAATAAAATATTTGAGGTCTTAGTTTTCTAAAACTGCCTTTATTTAAGAGCTACAAAACGTAGAAGAGGAACTATAAGCGTCTTAATGCGACAGCTTAGAAACCAAAAATATAGATATATAAATAAAAAACTCCCCCGAAATTGCTATTTCAAAACCATTAGTTGATGTTTTCACATAAACTTTCTTTTTTTTTCTAATTTCAGATGATTTCATGTCTATATTAAAAAAACACACACTCTAAAAACACATAATATATTTTTAGAAATTCTGGTTTATTTGTTGTACTTTATTTTGTTCCCCATGTATATATAGTTTTTATGTTAATTTTCGTTACTGGAAGAAGTGTATTTTTAGAAAAATATAAATGATTAAAGTGTGATAGCTGATCATTGTTTTGTATATTTACGTAAAACTTAATATATATATATAGAGATGTTTATTTTACTGTTCTTAAATGCCTGGAATAGGAATTTTGAAATATATAGGGTAGAAATGGTTTGGCCTTTATTTTCATATCAGATTAAAGAAATTTTAATAGAAAACACGGATTATTATTTAGAATGAATAATAACCCGTGCTCTCTGTAAATAATGTGAATTTCTTAAAACTCCTTGTTTTGGTTCTGTAGAAAATGACTTAGCTATTTATAGACAAAGTATTATTATTGTAAAAGCTGTTTATATGAACGGAGAATTTTTTGCAAGATGTTATTTTTTCTTCACATATTTTTGCCACAAACTTTGTTTATAAAGTTATTGTAATGATATTTAGAAAACAATTTTAAATGTATTTTACTTCAGGTGACACTAAATGTCAAATCATGTTATTCATTTATACTCTTTTCAAAACCACGGTTTTCAACTAGGTTAAATACCTTAAAGTACTGCATCAAACTTAAATATTACATTCTCTTCAGAGCCTTAATTTTGTATCTGTACAATTTCATGTATGTTATTTCATTAAGATAGTCAATCCGTTATAAAATGTACTAGCTGATGAACAGTATACATGTTGTTGTTGCTTGTTATTTCTTATGCCACCTGATCTCGACTGCGTCAGTAAGCCTGTCGTTGGCCGTAACCTTGAGCACCATTCAGGTAACAGTACGATTTAGCTCGCTTTCACACCAATTTTGAGGATGAACCCTCCGGGGAAAGGTCAGGGCTTCCCACCACTTTTCTTCTTCCACCAACCCCACGAGAGAACTTATGGCTCGACGGCTATTTAAAGTACTTCTATGCCGCAAAGGTACTATACATTTACAAACACCCATGTCTTCTCCAGGATTCAAACCTAGGCCCTACGGCACAGCAGTCAGCGTCGCTAACTATTATACCGGATGGGCAACTAACTACTATATACATAGCCGACCAATTTTTCCATATTTGAAGAAAACAAATCAATATAAACATCTCGAAGTTTTATAGATTTCCAAATGCTTAAAGAAAAAAGGACATAAATTCGTGTTGAAATATTATCTAAAAAATTAAAAAACAAGAAATTCGTGTTATTAACGATTGTTACACAAATATTTTTCTAATACATTTCCTTTTTATTACCTGCTTTGCATGCATATTATAATTTCTAACAATTTTTTTTGTAATTATATTGCAGAAAAATGTTAAATGGGGTAAAAGCTTTCCTTTTCCCCAAAAGACAATAACTTTTACATTGATATGATGTTTTAAAACGAGTAACAGAAACAAAGTGATTAAAAGTACTCATGTTAGCTTGATTGTATTTAATCACATAATTATATCAATTTGCATTAAGAAAAGAAAAATTAGGCATTCATCTTTACGATTTAATTTATAAACTGTTTTTTTTCCTTAAAAACTCAAATAAATGTCCTTGGTATTTTTATATATTTGTCAAGTCCTTCCTTTGGTGTGATGTGGTGGAAGCTCAGGTGTCGTCCTCATCACTTGACCATGGTTTAAAATTGCAAGATACGTCGCCAAAAGCCCTCGTGGAGCTGAACAGTGCGACGTTAATATTCACTTCACTCACTCACTCATTCATATAATTGTCAAATCATTTTATCATTTTCACAGTATAATGTATGTTTAAATTTAGTTGTTATCCTTAGCTGTTATGGATAACAACTAAAGGGGCCAGAATATCAAAGGAGATGTTACCCAAGCTACCATTCCTGGTTATGTATCTGTGAGGTGGACTATTAAGTGAGGATTATACCACCTGTTTTACACTCCAGAAAAGTTTTTAATAGGCATCAGTACTCAAATCGAATTGGGACTCATTGCTAAAATCAATTGTACTAAATGTCATGTTATTCGAGAAGGGAATGCGCATGGCACCACTACAATCATGCCCGGAACTATTGGATATTGTTCTTCATAAAAAAAGAAGAAAAACTGTGCATTAGTATTACCACAGAAAAGACAAGTATGGGGTCCTAGAATATCATACTGTATAATCTAGAATCAACCTCTTTCCCAAAAATAAAAATCCGTACATCCAGGATACTTTAAGGCCACCTACACTTAAGAAACATCGGTGCGATATCGATCTCATTCAGCGATGTTATGAGTGTAGTAACATGCACCACGTTCTGTGCAAATTATGCTGTGTGACTAGATTTATTCTGTAAACTTAATACTGATTCACAGAAGAACATCCTATCACTCCACTGGTTGCCTGTCCAGTTTGTCTATCACAAATATTTTTTTTTATACAATTGAAGGATAAATGGGAAGTTATGGATTTGGTCATTCTCATTCAGTCATATTTAATTTGTTTCCCTGGAAATTATTTTTTTTGTGTTTGTAGCATACTCCATGCACAATTGTCTATCTCACATTGTTCAGTTACATGTTGCAGTTATAGGTATATATTAGTCTTGTCTAGCTTTTACTGCTTTTAATCCCATGTTTATATGTTTTCCCCATGCTTTCTAGCTTTTACAAATTTAATCCCATGTTTTAATCCCATGCTTTCTAGCTTTTACTAATTTAATCCCATATTTTAATCCCATGTTTACTGCTTTTAATCCCATGTATTTATAGATGTTTCCAGTGGTTTGGCATCGTTTCTACACTTTGAAAATCCCTCACTATCATTTCTACTTTTTTGAAAGAACTTACTATGCAACATTTAAAATAATAGGGACTTCTTTCAGCAACAATCCATTTACCACATTCTAGTGGTCAAACTTCTAAAAAATAGTTAAATTTTTCTTCTTTGAGTCAAAATTCTACAGTTGCTGAAATATATATGTGAGCGCATTTTGGTTAATCAAACTAATAGAATCATGGATGCGCATTTGCATTATTTTTTACCTTCAATATCTGTCTTAACCACCATTCTCTTCACTACCATCCCATCGCGTCACTGACACATTTTTGTCTGTACACAATCATTGGTTAACATAAAGAGATCATGTGTGTGCAATTTCAGTCTTCCTCTGTTTCATTTAACACCTTTACTTCCCCACTTTCTCTCTCTCTCTCTCAATCACGGTTCCCTTTTAAATATCAGTGCAGACAATCCTAGATGAAACAAAGACACTCTTGATCATAAAATATTACCTGACAAAATTGAGACTGTTTCTTGCCAATTTTTTAATTTTAGAAATCTTTAAATGATTTTCGTTACTAATTATGCAAAACATTACCTAATTGATGGATATGGGTCCATTGCAAATATATTTTAAAGTTTGAAAATGAGGTAAGTCACACATATTGTACTCTAAATGGTTGGAAGAGCATATCAAACAAACGCTTCATATTTAAGGTATCCGACTACCCTAAAATTTTTAATTTTGCCAAAAATGAACAAATTGTTTTATCATTTTATTTTATAGCTCATCTTATTACCTTTATAAAAATGCCAAGTTTATTATTTTCCGTTTACTAGAACAAAAACTACAAGTGTTTTAGTAAAAGCAGATACCATTACTTTAAGCAAGATGTCATACTTTAAAAAATATTTTACTCAAAATGAGTTTTTTTTTTTTGAAAATGCTCACATGGGCTAAAAAAAGTTTTGAAACTAATTAACTGAAATTTTTTGTGTTTCAGTATAATAATAAAAGTGTTTTAACCTTCAGATTTATCAATCACTGGTTTAATACAAAATTTGTAGTCCCTTATGTTAATATAATCCCTGTTTTTTTTAAGCAATTTCATATAGTAACTGCGATAAAGTGCTCTAGTTCTTGTAAAAAGTATAATATCTCTTATTCTGAAGGTCATTTAAAAACTTAATAACATAGCAACACATCAGAATTGAAAAATTGGAAATTTGTTTGCAAACATTTGGTACATAATAGTCGCATTTATGTTATTTTTTGTAAATTTTTTACCCATTTTTTCCCATTTTAGTAATAATAATTTTTTTTCTCTTCTTATTTTCAGCATATTTTTCTTAAAATGTACTAAGCAAATCTAAAAACCAACTAAAAACAAATCCCTATATCTTCATTTAAAAAAAAAAATTTGTCGCAAGTAGCCGGACACCTTATGCTGAAATTATGCTACGATTAAGTAAAATGGGGTTAATGAATCGTACAGAATTCAACTTCAGTTTGGTAGCGGCCACCGTAAAATCACAATAGGACTAGAAACAGACAAGTTAACCAATATTGATTGTTTAAATACCAATTCCGTTGCAATCAGCTGACTAGTCTACAGTTTACCTATTATTTAATGGTATATCAGAAAAAATTCGAAAGAAGGCAACTTAAAATTATGCTCCCCCATGTTTGTATATTATCAAATATGACAGCAGTTTTTTTTAGTCAGCTTAAGATTCAACTAACTCACCAGAACAGTTTAAAGTTTTGTAAGAAGCACTTCGTTTTCAGAATTACACCAGCATCCAATACCGGAAAATATTCCAGTACTACGGTATGTGCATTGGTGTGTCTGGAACAGGATGATTGTGTTAGAGAGTTCTACAATCGTACTTTTAGCACACTCCCCAAGAGCCCACTGAAGTATTCCAGAAATTGTTAAACTCAGTAAATTATTATATTTTAGAAATCTGTTACACGGAATCCTTTGTTATTCAACAATTACTTGCAGCATTTAAAAAAACTTAATTCAAAATATCCGTCACTTATTCCTAATTGCCATCACCGACATAATTTTTTTTTACCTAGAAAATGCGTAATTACATGCAGCACGCCTTTGATATAAAATGTCTTGCAATTTATGAGCAGTTTCGATTAGAGTTTAAAGAGCGATTACGAGTTAGTTCATTCCCCTTTAAGTGCCTTCCAGAAGCGATAGAAAGTTCCCCGAAATGTGCCATAATATTATTTTTTATTTTTGCCATGCCAGGTGACAATTGGTTCGAGGTAATAAATTTATCAATGTAAATTTCCTTTTCTGTGTCTCTATGCAACTACAGTGAAAATCACTTAACACGAAATTGCAGTGATTGAAATATTGTTTTGACTTTTAAAAAAAAATGTGTTACAGAATATTTTAAAAAATTATATTTAACAAAATTAAATTTATTAGAGCACATTTTATTTACATAAATTTGTATACATACAAGTATTTAAGTAAAATCAGCCAAACAAAGATGTTTACTAGAACTTAAAGAAAAAATTAAAGTTTTTGAAAATAAAAACATTTATTGAGCTTTCTTTTCTCTTTTTTTTAGCATCAAATTAACCACAACTTGTTCAATGCCGTTCACTTTGTTATCCATTTCACCAATAGAATATGCGTCTAAATATTTGCGCATACTTTTTTATCATGTTCCTCATTTTGGATGTTTTTGTGTGGCTTTTGTAGGGGTAGAGGGTGAAAGGAATTTTTCGAGGATATTTCAAAGCCGAGTTAGCCTCCGTTTTACGAAATTTGTAAGACCTCCTCTTTCATTTCACACCCCTCATAAATCAGGCCTGGGGGGGGGATGATTTTTATTTTGTCCATTTCCAAAAGGTAATTTCTGTGCGTGATTCGGTTCGATTGATTTTCATTTTGAGTTAAGAGAAAAAATGTCTGAAAAAACAATGTAGTTTGTCAGAACCGTTGTTTTATTTTGTGTCAACGATATTTCGGCTTAAGCGTTTTCGCAGTAAAACGAATATTAGTGTATTGGATTTTGGAAGAAACCATCCAGCTGTTCTCTAGTTTCTCTTTTTTTTTATGCATACTCATCCCATAGAGCTATTATTTTTTTACTGGCCAATTCTTATGGATGGACCTCTTAACTGCCGAGGAAAAGCTACAAAATTCACCCCCTCCCCTGTGCCACCGTTTTCCCCACATATGCGCGTTGTTACTTGGTTTATTGAGGGAAAAGAAAAGGCACGTGTTTCTTAACATAAAAATTCCTTATTTTCACTTTAAAAAAGAATAAAATAAGGAAATGAAAATACAAAAATTAATGTCTAGAGTTACAATATGATAATAAAGAAAAATTATAACTTATCTATTGTGTGATATATTCTGGAACAGGGTTGAAAACTCTTAAAATGCATCACATTCAGTACATTGATAGTGAGATTCAAGGTTAATATCTTTCCTTGCCCAAACACACCATTACACAAGGTTAGCGAAAATGAGTGCGTATGAAGGATAGAAAAAATAGCACTCAAACGAGAAAAAAAATCTGCTTAGATATGAATTTAACCGTTCCTGGAATACAATCTCATTTAGATTCCTTCCCTTGGAACTCTGATCATCTACGAAAAGCAGCTGCGTGATTGGGTGAGCTCTCTGTTCCCCTAAGCAGTGTAAAACTCGACAGTTTTGGTGGTTTCTTCACACGAGGTGCACACTTCACGAACAAGGTGCTGGATTCTCGTGATTTCCGAGCGAGTTGACCCGACACCCAACGACTAAGTTGGCCGCACACTAGCCTCCGGCAATGGAGTAAGCCTCGGTCAACAAAGATTCACTGCTTCTTATACTTCAACGCAAACAAAAATCAGCTCCAGCAATTTTATTTTCTTAATTCTAAAGATCGCAATTGATATCATTTAAATTTCTAAATTTTTATTATTTATTTCAAAATTAACCTAATATTCATGGCAAGTTGAATCATTAATGTTTCAACAACAGCTTCAAAGGCAGGGAATTAAGACTCATCAGAGATGCAGTGCCTCAGTGATCATTCTTCTGCAAATTCGTCCCCAACCTCTTCCATGAAATAAGTAAATTCCTTAGAAGAACAGTCAATGTAGTTTTATTATGTTTTAAGGCTGTGGGACTAGTTTTAAACAAAGCAACACTATGCAAAAAGTCGTCCGTTGGAAGGACAAATATACACTTCCGAGGCACTAAATACACAAGCTGAGAAGGACGTCTATGCATGCCCGAGGCACTTAAGGTGTTAAAGTGTAATGAGATAAAACAAAAATTTTACAAGATGATGTTTTATCAGATATTGATATCTACTTTTAGTGTGAATTTCCAAACATGTATCATATATTTTTGCTTTTATTTGTATACATTCCTCATATAAATTATTAGTAAACAACTAATGTAGTTTATTCCTTGTTTGAGTTGCTATATTATTTCATAAATTCGCTGTTTATTTATTCAAATTATTAATGGGTTTTAACTCCTAATAATAAAACGCACCAGTATATCAAGAATAATAATACGTCGATAAAGATACCACAGACTAACATATGTAAGATTCTCACTCTTTATAAATTTGTTAATACAAATATTGTTACTTCCTGAAATTAGAGTTTAAAATTATGCACACTATTGCAAGCAACAAAGATATTTATGATACAAATTAAAAATGTAATGTATCTTTATTTTTAAAACTCATCTTCATCTATCTAAAAGTTTAACAAAAAGTTACTTTTATTGCTAATTACACAGCATTGTTCTTATTGTTATCTTCTAAGAACTAGGGAAAGGAGGGTTTGGAGAATTTTAGGTGAGACATAAATAACAGACCAATTCCAATTAAGAACAAAGAGTCGTATAAAAATGATCTAAATCATTGCAATTTATAAATCACACTGCAAAACTAATAAGACGCTCTCTTATTTTAGTTTGTACAATAAGCCGTCAAAAACAGAGTTGATCGGTGAAATCAGAATCCCAGTTCTCGTTCGTTTCCCTAGGGCTCTCATTAAATATCTCTACTCTCATTATTTGTTGAAACATTTCATTTCCTCTAATCATATCCTTTTTTGTGCACACTTATTTCTCTACCTCTTGTTTTACTCGTATTTCAAGACTCTATTTCTTACCGTAACGTAATGGCAAAGGAATCAATGGAACGAAAAAAAATTGTAACGCTCACTAAGTAGGCTTGTTTAAAGGGATTCAAAGACGTTTTATCTCAGATTTTTTTTTTAAATTCGGGAATAATGGTTTGTAATGTTTATGGTGAAATTTTATTTCAAATAATTTAAAAATATGCTATAAAAAGAAAAAATTTTGAAGTATATAATAATATTTTATTTAATTATCTTCTGAAATTAAAAATTTTTCTATCAACATAAATATTCTTATTTAATTTACAATCTATGTACTTTATGTAAATATGTATTTGAGTATTAAGGTGCAAGTTGATTATTGTTAAGTTTAAGTAGACTTAATTAAAAATATGGGAAATGAATCATTGATTTGACTATATTCATTGACTATCAATTGCTTACTAAAATGATTGAATTATGTATTTAACAACTCAAATTAATGGTAGTATTATCAATATGTTGTTTTCAATCAAAATGTAATTAGAAATTAGCTAAGCTGTTTCTAACATGTCAACTTTGAGCTAAATCTTTAATTTCAGTGTATTATATTGGAATTATTCCATTAACTTATTTAAATTTAGCACGTTTCTTTTACAAAATTTATTTTATTTGATCCATGAAATATTTATTCATGTTTATATCTTTGCAAGCAAAATGTCTTTAAGAATCGAAACTTACAAATTTAATTTAATTTTGGAGCTTTAATTAAGCAAATAGTGATCAATTGTGAAAGCCCCCTATCAGAGTTCCATTGAACACTAAGATTTCATGGAATCCAGATCGAAGACTTCAGTAATATTGCAAACAAATATTCAATGAATTATCAGATAACATAATTTTTAGCTACGTTCTAAAAGCGATTGGTGTTGATTCGGTGTAGTGTTCTTAAAATTTAAGCTAAGAATTGGCTTGTATACTGAAACGAAAATGCTGTTAAACTTCTTAAGTAAATTATTTTGAAATATATGAACCTGCCTAAGGTGAGTTACATCAGGTTAATTCAGCATGCTCTTGTAAAATGCGACTTTCTTAAAGCTTTACAACATACCGAAATTAGTTTGATAGATGCCACTGATGCTTAAAGTGCCAGTAGATAGCATGCATTCATGAAACTCCCTCTTCTGGTATTTGAAACTTTGACAAGAGACAAACGCAATTTTTTTCACTTTTAGAGTTAGAGGTTATCTATAATGGACCCTGTTAAAATGAGGTAATTATTGATGTTTCTCTAAAAATATTCGACAAGAGAATTTGGAACAACTGATCTCATTAGGATTTCAAGCAATTGGAACACACATTATTTTTTTTTTTTTACACTTCACGTATTTTTTTTTCATTTTTACGAGGAAAAAAAACTGGGCAATTGTTTAGTGGATGAGATATGAGGTTTCAAATGCATTCTTTGGTTTTCCGTATTAAGTGCACTTTTTTGTTGCATATGCATTTATCGTTATAAGATAGCATTTTTACCTTTTAGTTACCAGACCTGGAAAGTGATTTTGAATAATATACAGTAGAACGTCGTTTATCCGAACCAATTGGAACCGGACACCATTCGGATATGCGATTGTTCCAATAACCGAAAACCGAATGTGATTTATGCAGTATATGAAACCGGACACTATTCGAATATTGAAAAACATCACATGCGGGTAACGTGCTTGAATAAAAAGCAAAATAGGTGCAAAATGTCTCAATTTTACCTTTATTGTGGAAAGTAATAACTTATTTTTCGTTGTACCATTGTACACCTTCGTTTTTTTAGCTGCAAGGTCTCTGATTCTCTTAGCAGCAGTAGTTGAGTAGGACAGCACTCTAATTGTTGTTCGTACCACTCCATAGCTGTCTCTAAAGCAGAAACGCGTCAATATTTGATGGACTTGCTACTTTCGTTGTTGTTGTTGCCCTCGTCTTCATCCGTTTCATCGTCGACAGTGTCGGGTGAGTGAGTGAGTGAATATTAACGTCCCACTGTTCAGCTACACGAGGGCTTTTGGGGACGGTCCGCGTAATTTTGAACCATGGTCAAGTGACGCGGACGACACCTGAGATGGCACCCCCTCTCCTAACTACCACACCACACCAACGGGAGGACGTTTGAGCTCTCGACAGATTTTACATGCATCGCTCCCCTACTTCTACAGTGTCGGATTCTTCTTGCACGGAAGTCACAATCTCGTCATTAATTAGCATTTGCAATCCACAGTCTTCTGCATCGCACGCCATCCAGTTTTCTACATGCTCTTCATTGCATTCTTGAAATTTTAATCACACAACTGAAATTCCCCAAATATCCCTCACCTTGGGTTTTCCCGCCACAATTGGCCTAATGCGAAACAACTTTTGAGCATGGCAATGTTCGAAAACATATTCATATACAGTACATGTAATTGAGAAAAAAAACTCTTCCGGATATTTGACGCTCCGGATAATAAACGTTCGGATAAGCGAAGTTCTACTGTAATCTAAAAGTGGACTACATTTTTGAAATAATACAGCTGACCTTTTGAACTAAAAATCTTCATTTGATATAAAGTCAACTCACTGTTTTCATTATCTTTATTATTTATCAGATATAAGAAAATTACTGTGATTACTATTGCTTCTGTTGATGTATTTTACTTTAGGTGTTGTATTTTTAATGCCTTTAAATGTCATTTGATACAAACAACGAAGTCCATAATATCTTTGCTAGAGTTAGAATTTTTTCCACATTAATTATGAATCTATTTGTAATGGTTTATCCTCATGATGTTTTAACAGAATTTATTAATAAAATTGTTAATCATGAATCAATACCAAACTCTTAGCTTCTATTTTTAAGACTGCTTGTAAATGAAAAAAAGAAATCGAATAATTTAGAATCGGATGTTCGGTAATTAAATAATTGAATAATAAATTTACTACGATCTTCCCACGCTCTCAAGTAGAAGGCAATGAGAGTTCAAGTGTTCATACATTTAGAAAAATTTCAACAAAATATTTACTACCCGGTTTTAAAGCCTTACAATAAAGAGATTTTGAGTTATAGTTTTGACGTATTTCAAGACTTTAAAGTTGGTCTTCTATGGCATCGATGTCAGATTCAATGCCCGGTAGGTGGAAAAATTATGTCCGCACCATCCAAAGAGAAATAAAAGATGAGTTATTTCTTTTTCTATCTTAGATTCGGGATGATTTGGTAACCTAAACTTTTCAAAAGTTAAAAAGGAACACCTTTTATTTTTAAAGAATAATTTAGATCATCATCATTCTACATCAAATATCTTGCTTTCCCATTTTCTCTATCTCCATCTTGGTTCCCCTGCCTTTTTCTCTTCCTGTTTGCTGTTCTCCAGCGAAAAGTAAATTTTAGTAACTAGATGCTGGTTCAGCTGTTGCCAGATACCAGCGCTTGCTTTCCTTACACTTTTCTTTTTAAAATAATTTATCAATGGACTCCGTAGAAAAATTAATGACTTTTAAATCTGAGAATATTATCTCTAGAAATGAAACACTTCATAAGGTTTTCTCAAACGTTCAAAGAGATTTGGCAAAAAATAATGAAAGTAAATACGAGCCCTTTTTCAAAACACCCCATTTACATGTTTGTTGAAAATTATTATCAGTAACTTATGTGTTGTGTATTTAAAGTAATCTGAAAAGATAACGTGCATGAAGTTTAATGGACATTACCTTGCATTATTCTAAAACTGATCATCATTTTTGCACTATTTTATCAGGAACCGGGACTAAAATTATAAGACAGAAGAAGATTCAACTATGAAGAAATTACTTGCATTGTGAGTATTAAAATGTTTCAGTGAATTTAAAAATAAAAATTGAAAAATATAAACTACTCAAAATTTCTTCATCTTATAATTGATCAACTATATATTTTACATTATATGCTAAATATACCTGTCCAGAATTTACCACTAAAGGTAAATTTATGTTACGGAATTTACTATTCATAACATGTTTGCATTATATAAATGATTTCAATACTTTATACTAATATATTCGTAATTATTTAAAATTACATTACAAAGACATTCGTATTAAACATTGATATGTAACTTAGTTTGAAGTTAATGATAATTTTATAAGGGATACAGTATGATAATGGCCATAAATGTACTTAAAGTAACATTCACAACATGTGTACACTTTAATTCCGTTTCGGACTAAATATGGTATGCTTGTATGTAGCATTTATTAATTACCTTCGATTTCAGAGATAAACGCAATAAAAAAAAGGAAATTATTGTACTGATCATGGTCGTAAACTGCGTCTGTTTCCCTAAAAATACCACCAGATGACACTTTGTTAGAAAGATTTTTAGAAGTAATAGGCTTTGTGAGAATGATGTAAGAAAAAAAAGCACGTGCTAAAACGATCTGATAGTTCTAATGTAGTTTGAGAACTTTATATGGTTCATCAAAATACTTACACTAAGATGTTAAGAATGAAGAATTTTTTTTTGCATTATGTCAAAGTTCAACTAAAGTTTTTTTTTTAATTGAAAAGAATTTATTTTGAATATTATATTTTGAATAAATAAGAATGAAATATTTAAAAATTGTTTGATTTCAGGTAAAATACTTTTTTTTTATCTGTTTGTAATATTTATTACAATTATTTTTACAAAAAAAATAAGAAACCGTTTTAGAACTAAAATTCAAATATAATATATATGAATAAAGATTTATACTCTTGAGAATAATGTGATAAAAGCTTCATAGCATAAGTGATTAATGTTATTTCTTGAATAACTTTTATCTTGCTTTTTTTCTGTATTTGAATTTATTACTTTTCAACAAATAAAAACAAATTTAAATTTACATGATATTTACTGATATGAAACCTTACATGATATTTACTGATGTTGAATATATTTTATACAAAACGATAATGAAAAGCTAATAAAAATTGTTTTACAATTCTTTTGCAATTAAAAAAAAATCGTATATTTTCAAGAAAAATCAAGCAAGTTATTAAAACAAATAGATATATCAAAACAGTTACACTCTGATGTCCATTAAAATTGTAACACCAGAAAGAAATGATCTGACGAACATCAAAGTCACATGATAAAAAAAGAAAAGATTCTGATTTGCAAATAATTCATATTTTAATGCATTTATAGACAACGGAGGAAGGAAAAGCGCCGTCAAAAGCTCGGCATAAAAGAAAAGATATGAATTTCACAATCGGCAAACACTTTATAAGGTTGAAATTTCCTAAAAATATCGTGTTATGCATGGTATAAAAAGAAAAAATGTTGGCCAGCATGTTTTGGGAATTTATAGAGGCAGAATTATTGCTTATCGGGAGTGTGGGTTATTGTTTTATAATATCGCCCTTCACTCTGGTTGAAAGCAGCTAATGACTTTCGATATGGGATCAATAGGTTGCTGAGGTTCATACTGAACTGCATGCAGGTACTCCACACCCTCCCATAACTAACACCCGGGGAAAAATATTGGGAGATAAGGTCTGCAAAACCGTACAACCCCATCGCGGATCATACCATTAATCAGGAAACGGTCATGTTTGCAGCATGTTGAGAATTTGCTTGTACGGCTCGATAACCTTTACAGTAGGCAGCATTTAGCAAACGGCGACTATTACTTCGGCTTCCCTTGACAATCCAGCTAAGAGAGTGACAGGGACTCTACTGCACCAAACAACAATACTGGAAACGAAAGTGGCACAATGCCGTTTTTTTCAGTTGAGTCTCGGTTCTATGTGTAGTATTCTGATGGCATCAATCAAAGGCGAACCTCACACGATTATCCTGCCGCATACCTTCACCGCATCAATGTCCAACCACCACCAGAGTGCCAGCTTTGCGGCTACGGTACTATGAACACTGAACACCTAGGGACTTGCTGTGTTCTAGACCTCAGTAAAAACTATCAAAACAGCATTTTCAAGGAAGCCTATCTCTGTTGGTCAACGCGTAACCTAATCACCCTACAGCCAAGGGTGGGCACTGGCGAAGAAGAAGAAGAAGCTGATGGCCTTATACTTGTCTGGAGGATCCAAGATTGCAAGTCGACTGCTTGCGTAAGGGCTTGTGCTTGGTGTAGTTGTTTGGGCAGACATTGGGTACCAACACGCAAGTCTCTAGTTCCTATGTACAGTAATTTAAAAGAATATTGGTAATATTCTAGCATCTTACGCCCAATGGTTGTACCCTGTTTTCAAAACCTGTCGAGCGTTATCTTCCAAAATGTTAATGTAAGACCCCACGTTGCATGTATTTTGATGACCATCCTCGATACACAGGGTATTCGATTGTTGCTAAGGTCTTCACGGTCTGAAAATCTTTCACCTATTGAAAACATTTGGTAAGGGTTGCTGGACCACCACCTTTCTAGAGCAAATACGGTTGACGAAGTGTGGCATAGACTCACTGTAGTAGAAAATGTGTTTCCAGTTTCTGACATCTAAGCTCAATTCGACTGCTTGTCTAACCGAGTTAACCAGACGTTTTAGCTGCCAAAGGTGGCAGCTGTTGTTTCTACTAATTTCGCATCCTTTTCTTCCTCCTTCAGTGTTTGGACATGTAATCATTTTTTTTCTCTGTCATGTTCTTTACTTAGAGTAAATATATATATTTTTAGGTGTTTTCCTTCATGGTGTTTCAATTTTAATAGTCAATAGTGTATATATATATATCCATAATTATACACAAAATAGTTATAAACATAAGATAACTAGACAAAATAGTAAAAAGTATTAGCCACAGTAGTACTATAGCAAACTCCTGGCCTTACGAACCAGGAATGAAGTTTTTAACCAAGTTTTGCGGCTATCCAATCTTCACCTATATTTGCAAAAATTCTGCACACTAGGGAAAGTAAGGAATATGAAGAGAAGTTTAACTATTACAAATAAAACCTCAATCTGTTAATATAAAACGAAAAAATTATTGCCTGTAATTATTACTAGTATATGTTAAAGTCAATTAGATGAAAAAATTTACTACGTGAGTACAGCAGTAACCATTTTTCCCGCGCGAAAGGAAGGACTATATAATTAACGCATAAAATTAGTAAGTTATGATAAAATAACATTGTCTATATATACACATTTAAAAATTTTAATTTTTTTAAATAATTTATGGAAAATAAAAATACAATTGAGACATATACAATTAATTTTAAATAAAATTTATTATTATTTATTTATTTAACATGTGACTCCATCTATCGATTAACTGTGCAACTAATTAAAAATTATATTGTTATTACATATTGTCTTTACACACTGAGAGCTAATAGAAATATAACTGTAAATAAAATTCGCAGGCTATCCATGTCCAATACAATGTTTAGAAAATTTAAATATATATTAGATTTATCCCTAACTAATACATTATTACGATAAATATAACTAAAAATAATATTCCTATGTATAGATATAGATAAGTTTGAATTCCAATATGGCACTTTAAGAATGTTAAAATTAAAATGTATGTCTTTTATCATAAATATTACTATATAATTTATAATCCTTAATATACAAAGATACATCCAAGTAATTAGTTTAAACTGGAGTACTATTAATTTTAACTAGGTTCAAGTAATTCGGATAAAAAGTAATATTGGAGTAAATATTATTATTTTTACCTAAATTAATTCGATCATCTATATATCTAAAAATGTAATAATCATTATTAATAATATATTTATTTTCGTAAAAATGTAAATATAAATTAGCCAAACTATTGCTAGCAGGGCCACCTTGAGGCAAAACTTTAATTTATTTATACAAAGAACCATTACAATTAATGCAGTTTTCTTTTAAGACAAAATCTATGAGAGTTTTAAATATTTGTAAAATAATAGTAAGGTTATAATTACTATGATTTTCTAAAACTATCTTAATAATGTCATTGATATCAATCTAATTGAAAAAATCTTCAAAATCATAGCTATAAACTGAATAAATAATTTTATTTTTAAAAAAGTCTATAATATCTTTACTGGTTTTATTTATAGCTTTATTATATTGCTTGCTGATGAAATTTTGTATAATATTTTGCTGCATTTTACCTACAGTAGTGATATATATAGAGAGAGATGGATATAGATATATTGTTATAAGATTAAATACATACACTGTTTAACAGCTAGCTATTATACTATACAGTCTTTACCGTAAATACAGAAAAAGAAAGTATACGTAATACTGAGAATCTTATTCTTGTTAACACGTTTACTTTTACACATGTTTGAAATCCTAATATTTTTTCGAATTCTTTACTTATTGACAATTTTCTAAATACTCTAACCCTTTAAAGCTCAGTTTTCCAGAATGTATTCAGGAACGAGTGAAGGAGAAGCAGTAGAACAATTTTCTAGATTCATCTAACTGAATTAGCATATTACATCGATTTCTGAGAGAATTTTATCGATCCAATTTGACTTTTTGTTGTGACTTACAAGCGTTTTGTCATGTTGTAGAGAATGGATATTTTATTTTCTATTTGATAGAAGAAAACACACATTTCTCACAGCCTTTTGTAACTTTATATTTAACAATTTATATAAATCATTTTTCATTTGCATTCATGAATGTCGCTTACGAAGTAATAGTGAATTTGAAACACAAACGTTATATGTTCAATAGACATTTACGTCTGTATTTATGACTCTATTGACAAATAAAATAGATTTTGTAGGGTTGTTTGAAGAGTTTTTTGATGCATACCTAATTTAAAAATGTAAATATAGAAAACAGGGTAACCAAAATATCTATATTATTAGTAATAAGTAATCAGAGACAGGTTTTAAATAATTTTTAATTTCTTTTAGTTTTTTTAATCAAGAACTAAATATTATCACACTTTTTGATCAATAGGATCTTAATAATTTAATAGTAAATAGTATTAGTTTATTATTTAATAGTAAATAGTATTAGTTTATTATTTAATAGTAAATAGTATTAGTTTATTATTTAATAGTATATAATAACAGTTCATATTGAAATTGTGTTGAATGCTTGGCTTAAATTGCTTGAAACTTTCTTTATTTAAGCAATATAGTTTTTTTTAAATACATTTTGGTGTTCTTTTTTTAGAAGATGCATTACGGAGTACTTATGATTCTTAATCATCAAACAATTGCTAATTTATTTGATTTTATATTTTGTACATAATAAAACTTCAGCATTATTACTTCGCCCTATGCAATTCCTAAATAGGAAACTTGTTAAGCTTTTTGAAATGGTATAAGATAATTTACTCCTAATTGTACTTTATTTTCCTTAATATGTTATTGTTTATTTTACTTAAAACTTGACAGTATGTAACAGTGATAGTTCAATGAAGGTTTATATTCTTTCGAATTAAATTAAATATTCAAGTGTCAGCTTGAGAGATAATATTATTGAAAGCATTCTCTATAAAGGGCCAAAATTTCCCGTTGATTTTGTAGAATTATCTAATAATGAGAGTTGTATATATTCAGTAGAAAAATGTCTGGACATTTATCTTTCGTTTGAAACGTCAAAATTGGAAACAACATTGAGCATTGCATAAATTATTAAATTCAGTTGAATCTTTGTAGGCAATACTGTGATAAAAAAAAAAAATTAAAATTCTGCTTTTGTTTATGCAAAAACTCTAACAGATTTGTTTTTAACGTGGTTTATTTTACTACATGTTCACAATTTGATATAGGCTGCAAAACTGTTACTCATTTAGTAGCAGCTACTATGTGTAGCTTCAGGAGGGCTATAGTCGCGAGTAAAGCTCCCCAAAATATATCTATAAAGGAGAAAAGCGAGACTCTCTCTCTCTCACACACTCATTCACTCACTCATCACGATATCTCCGAAACTATTAAACCTATAATTTTGAAATTGAGTAGACAATTTTCTTTCAAGTAGTAGAAATCCGCAAAAAACGGATTATGCGAAAATCGAACCCAAGGTGCGTTACGGAGGCTTAAGGGGTACTATAGATAACTATTTCCATTTATATAAACTACTAAACATACAGTCTTGATATTTGGTACGAAAAAATTCATTTCACAGAGTAGAACAATCTACCAAAGATTTTTTTTTAGGAAAATAGACCCCAAGTAGCGTTGCGGGGGCTTAAGGTGAGTAATATATAAATATTTCCGTTTTTAAACTATTAGAGTTAATATCTTGAAATTTCGTAAGCAGATTCCTTCCATGGAGTACAGATCCACTACAAAATGGTTTTTAGAAAAATATACTCGAAAGTGGCGATACAGTGGATAAAGGTGTGTTCAGGCAATTATTTAAATTTTAAACTCTTAGACGAAGAGTATTGAAATTAGTTAAGCAGGTTTCTTTCATGGAGTAGAAAATCAGCAGCAAAATTGGATTTGCGAAAATCACCTTCAAGTGGCCTAGCAGAGAATTATGGCAGTAAGAAAATATTTCCTTAATTTTAGCTATCAGATCCACCTTCTTAAGGTATCCGTACACCTTCAAAACGTCATTTTCGCCAGTTTTCACTTTTTGAATTTTGATTTTGTCTTACAATTTGAACCTTTTTCTTTAAAATGGTGCTTAAATTTTGTTTCTATCTAATTTAGAACTTAAGTTACGGGGATTTGAATTTTACTCTGTAGCTACTTTTTGAAACCAGAAGTACAAGTCTAAAATCTGGTAGTTGAAAAAAATGATTGTTTACATTTTTATTTTACAAAGTATCGCTTATAAATATACAATAGTAGAAAATTTATACACGTTAAAATATGAATTTGAGTTTTCAGAATATTCAAAAATATAATTGGCAACAGGTTTTTACGAATATTTTTATCCAGAATCTGACAGGAAAAGAGAGTATTCTATTGTTTGTTTACATTTGCTTACGATTGCGCAGCACTTTAGGAGTTTCTGTTAAATCCTTTTTTATTGCTGAAAATTTTAATCTTTTTCATTTTAAAGGGGTAATGCTAAACGTAGAATTAGTGCAAAGAGAAAACGACACTTTCATGGTAATGGATTTACTAATAAACATTCCAAAAATTGTAGCTCAACATCCCCCAACGCCAGTTCTTAAAAGCTCAAAAAGCCTGCTGTTTTTGATGAAGAAATGGCAGAGTATAAACATAAAACACTTACTGGAAATATAATTATAGATATTGATGTCCTCTTAAATGTTTTTTTACAACTTTGTTTCCCAAGATGTTTCGAAGAAGGCTTATTGCTTTCTGAGGATTCAAGATATGGTTTGTATTCAAATTTTGTTATAAGATGTAAACATTGTAACTTTTACTCAGGTTTTTCTAGTTCAAAGAAAATTTAAACTGTCCTGAAGTAAATACAAGATTTTTTCATGGTATGAGACAAATTGGTAAAGGTTTTTCTGCTGGGTTTAAATTATGTGGTACGTTAAATTTACCCAGGTTTAGTAAAACTGCGTACACTAATAATGAGAACAAACTCATGTCTGTGATTTCAGAAGTTACTGAACTATCAATGTAAAAAGCAGCTTCTGAACTGTTAGTGCTACATCCTTCTAAAAATAAAATAGTTGAATGTGGTGTTTCAGTTGACGGAACATGGCAGCGTAGGGGTTACACTTCCATGAATGCGTGTGTCGCAGCTTTGTCAGTTGACACTGGTAAAATAGTGGACATTGAAATAATGTCGTCATATTGCCCTATCTGTATAAAGATTTCTAAAATGTCTAAAAGCATTGAATCAGAAACTTTTGCAGCAGATCACGTATGCCATAGCAATTTTCAAGGTTCTGCGTTAAAAATGGAAGCTGTTGGTGCAACTAGAATCTTCCAACGTTCCAGTGTAAAGCGAGGCCTTAAATATGCTCAATATTATGGTGCCGGGGTTTCTATAAGGGCTTTATCAGTGTCAAAGATACTTATGGGAAAGATAGCATCACAAAATATGAATGCATCGGTCATGTTCAAAAGAAAGTAGGTGTGAGATTGCGCAAACTAAAGTCGAAAAATAAAAATCTGTCTGGTAAAGGCAAACTCACCAACTATTTTGTTGACCGATTGCAAAACTATTATGGGATTGCTGTCCGTAGCAATGCTGAAAACCTCTCCGGTCTTCAACAAAATGTTATTGCGGCCCTGTTTCATAGTTCATCAAGTGTCAAGAAATTCATGCATGGACAGTGTCCCATTGGAAAAGATAGTTGGTGCTACTACCAGCGAGCACTATCTTGTGCCAAAAGCCAAAAGAAAATTATAAATGTTTATCTAATAAAGTATTAAACATGACTAAGCCTACATATTTAGAATTATGTACCAAAGAACTACTTACTAAATGCCTGCGTGGCAAAACGCAAAGCTCAAATTATTGTTTTAATGGCATTATATCGCAGAGAGTACCGAAAGAAGTTTTCGTGTGCATCAAAACTTTAAAATATTTTGCATTTAATGCTGTTATACAATTTGATGATGGATACAAGGGTTGTGTTGACATTTTAAAAACACTTAATATTACTCCTGGTTATTCTACTTTAAAATCGTACAAACATCTTGACGTTAATAAAATTAACGTCAAACGTCTTTACATTTGTTAATAGAATTAGCAAATGTAAAGCAGCGTAGAAAATTTTTAAAAGCAACCAGGAAAAAATCAATGTTTTAGAGAGTAAAGAGGGTGTTATTTATAAATCAGGGGCATTTTAAATATATCTAATTGTGTTTAATATTAAAAACTGCAGTTTAAAGTTTATTTCTGATTTATCTCAAAATGCATTTTTTAACGTATTGGCATCTGACAACGTAAATATCAGAAAAAGTTGTGAACCAAATTAGTTTCAATTTTACAAGTACATTTATTTTATAGATTTAAAGAATTGCGTTATTCACCAACATGTTCCTCCAATTCTTTCCTGTCTCACAGATGACCACTTAGAATCTAGGGCAAGACGAGCAGTAAGTAATTATATACTGAGATATTCAAGATAGGCGGACAGTATTTACACTAAGTACAAGAAATAATTATCGATGAAAATTATTAATATTTTTAATGTATTTTGAATTGTTTTTGATCATAAATGCATCATTCGATATTATTTTATTTGTGTCTATTATTATTACGTTTTGCTTAAAACGCGGTTTTAAGAGTAAGGCTTTAATTGTTATGCAGCCAAATAAGTAATCCGTATTTATTGTTATGTTATAGTAACTATTATAAGTCCTTTTCTTAGTTCACCACACCTAGGTCACTGAGTGGACCGCAACACCTTCAAAAAATTAGAAGTAGCCCGCACCCTGAAAAGTCTGGCCACCCCTGCAATAGGGTAACAAATTCAATCTAATTGTAGCTGCAGATCGTCTAACTGCGTGACGACATAACATTGTGGTTCAAAGAATGATCGCCTACGATAGCCTGTCACCAGTGGTCGATACTTTGATTTTGGATCTAGCTCAACCTTTTCCTAAGAATTAATGTAAAATTTTTAAACAGTTAGATGTTACTCGACACATAGGAAAAATATCATCAACGATTCAGTACAAGGCATCTTTATGCTTCCCTGGCCGTTTGTTTCTCTTAATCGTTTAATCAATGAGCACAACTGATATGAGATTTATATTTCTGTTTAGTAGCCGCAGCATTAGTCGAGTGCTCATAATTATGAAGTTATGAGTGATGTTAATTTTTAAACTTAAATTTTACGTAAGAGTAATTTTATTTTATTTTTTCTTATTACGGTATCCGACTACCCTAAAATTGTGAATTTTACCAAAAATTGACTAATTTTTCAAATGATTTTATATTATAGGTCATCTTATTTTAGCTTTCTAAAAATACCAAGTTTATTATTTTCCATTTTCTGAACAAAAACCACGACTGTTTTATTAAAAGCAGATGTCTTTACTTAAAGCAAAATTTCGTACTTTAAAACGCGTTTTATTCGAAATGTGTTTTTTTTAAAGACTCAAATAGGGACAGCGATTGCTGAAAACGTTTTGAAAATAATTAACTGAGTATTTTTGTGTATGTTCTGTATAATAAATGGAGTGTTTAAACCTTCATATTTATCAATCACTGTTTTATTACAAAATTTACAGTCCCTTATATGAATATAATCACTGTTCCTTCAAGTAATTTCATATAATAACTAGATTCAGTGCTCTAGTTTTTGTAAAATTTAAAATATCCTTATCCTTAGTTATTTCAAAATTGAATAACATAGCAACACATCAAAATTTAAAAATTTAAATTTTGTTCATAAACTGTTGGTACAGAATTGGCCCCGTTTATGTTATTTTTTAAAATTTTTACCCATTTTCCCCCCATTTTAGTAATAATAGTTCATTTTTCCCTTCTTAACTTTAGAATATTTTTCTTAAAATGTACTAAACAAATCTAAAAACCTTTAAAAAAACACCCATATATATTTTTAAAAAAATGTCGCAAGTAATCGGATATCTTAACGTCAAAAAAGTTATATAAACAGACGTTGAATTTAACTAAGTTATTTAAATACGATTTATGGTCTTGATTGCGAATTTGTGACGGGGTTGTCAAGTCACGGTATTCAAACCTTGTTCTGCTGAAGACTCATCATAAAGATAGAATCGGGCACATTAAATCTGTGGAGACAGAAAGTCTACCCTTTGGCGTGGAGTAGAAGTTAGGAGAATGGATTCCAGCTCCAATGTCGTTCTTGTCCCATGGCCATGTATAAAAATTATGAGATATGTCACCAATAACCCTCGCTCTGTTTCAGAGTGCAATGTAAATGAAAATGAATCGTTCAAAATGGATGGGTATATCAAGGAAACCTCGAATTCAAATTAATATAATACTTAAAATTGCGCTTAAACATTTTTTATATTAATTTATAAGTATCGGGGATATAAAACTGATTTTTCAAACTCACATTGTTAGTTTTCAAGGAAATTTGCAAAGTAAGCTATTCCAAAAAAATTATAGTCAACGAAAACTGCTAAAAGGTGCAAGACAAGATGAAAGTATAAAAAAAAGGGCTCCAGGATTTTAATCCCAGTGGCTGAGTGGTAAAATATCTCGCTTTCAAATCACAGTTCCGGGATTCAAACACCGGACTTGGCAAGGTCGACTCAGCCTTTCATCTCTTTATTGGGTCAGTAAATGAGTACCAAGTTTTCTAGAGGACTAAACACAGGGTTTTTCGAGTCAGACTGACCACCTGGCAGGAACTTCTGCGCATGCTCGTTAGAGCCAATGGTCAGGAAAAAATAGACAGGCACAGTTTTCCTTGGTCTACCGTGGACTGTTGCGCCACTGAGTATATTGTTGCACTTCAGGATTGTAGCATGTTATTAAAAAAAATTTTACGCGTGTTTATTTCAAATTTCCACTACACCAATCATGTTTTTTCTTCAAGAATAACATTTAGGCAGAAAGAAATAATAAGTACTTAAAGTCTGAATAGTTCTTTCTGAAAGTATAGCTTCGACGATACTTAAATATCGTCTTGTTTCTGAATTGTATTATAATTAATTTAAGATATTTACAAGAGGAAAAATTATGAAAGAAATTGTAATGTAATTCATAATGGACAGCAATTCGTACCCCTGTAGTTCTAAGTTTCATCATACAGGCCTTCTATTTAGTTAAAGTACTCTTTTTTATTTCTTTCATTAACTTTTTTTCTCTTTCTCTCACAAGTAATACATTCATTTTCTCCGATCCCATAAAGTAGAGAACATCGGCTGAGATCAATTTCACGATGGATCTTCAGTGACGGATTTCATCATGCAAATTAAGGCGAACAAACTACCTCTTCGGAAGTCTTTTCATCAATCACTTTTTTTCCCCTTTTCAGCATAGGAATTACTTGATTTATGCATTTTTACGAAAACTTTTTACATCTCTTTTCGAATGAAATTATATATGGATGTTTTTCTTCGTGTTTGCCAAACTTTTTGAAATGATGAATTATGACTTGAACTCTTATTTTATATGTCCTGTTTATTTCGCGAATTCAAATCTAATATAATACACAGGAGAGAGAAAATAAATTTTTGCTTTCTAGGTATTAAGTGCTTTTCTTGTAAAAGCAGAACATGAATTATGATTTTGTCTTGGTGCCAAAACTGTCGTTGGAAATATAAGCTCTTTTTGTCCTTATTTTCACATATGTATTAAGGAGAAAAATGAAAATAAAAGAAAGTAATAAATATACGTATACTGTATTCCTATCACAAAAATAAATGTTAACTAAAAACGCGACTTAAAAATTAATGATTATAAGAAATATTTTCTATCTAAAATAAACAGGTTTTTAAAGTTGTGTTAAAAACATATCACCATGCATTCCAATGCTGTACTACACATTTTAACCCATCATATACCGCATTATAATTTACTGCCGTTTTTTTCATGCTATATTTTTTTTGAGTCACTACATTTAAAATTAAGGAAAAATTAACATAAACATTGAAAATTAAACATAAGTAAAAAACTCAACTTTGGGAAATTTAATCCGCTAGGGATAATTAATTAATTAAAGGTATTTAACTGTAAAATTAATTATATACACGTTTTACTTAAAATAAATAATCAAATAGTTTTTTCTAAGGTCTTCATTAATATACAAAAAAAAGATACCTTTTGACATTAACTACTTTTTCGGAACAAAAATGACTATCTTCGAAATCCGATCAAAATGTCAGCTAAAAACGCAATTTCTGCTATAAAACTATTCGTCTCCCCGCTAAAATACTCATCATAAAACCCGTGCTGTCATATATCTTGGACGAGGGAATTTAAAAGAATATTCCTGCTAAGTATCGTATTCGTAGAGTATTTGTAAAAATGGCTATTCTATGTAATATCAAATTGTATGGTAATTATAAATACCGTCTGTAGAAAGTACCATAAGGGTTAAGGTACCACATCTTCAATTTATCAAGACACAAATATAATTTCAAGAGGTACTTTGATTTTCTGCATTGAGGAATGCAAGGATATTTCATAGCATAGACTCAGGATGTAGAGTGGAGCAGAGAAAAGTTTATATACATACATACATGCAATAATTCGTCATTTAAATGTTTTCTCATGAAATTTTATTTTATTCATAATGGTCGTGAATTCTCTAAGATTTCGAGTGATTATTAAGTTTTAGTTTATTCGCCTAACGGGAAATATACTCTGAACCCCAATTTTATCTTCTTAAAGCTACAACACCTGCACTTTTAAAAATAAAAGGATGCAATATTACGTCATTCAATCTTTCTGACGAATTATAGAAATCAGTAAGGGAAGTAAAATGATTCTGAAAGCTTCCGGTTGCGTAGGAACTATAAAAACTGAAACCTCCTTAACGAACAAAGGTTTTTTTTTTATGTTGTCGAACTGTCCGCGTGTATTTGTCAGTACTCCAAGAAAAGAGTCTGGGGATGCTCAAATGTAAGAGCGTCTCACTGCTTTAAAGATAATGCTAAGCCACATGCTGTTTTTGAGACTTGTCAGCTGGGCTGGGAAAACTGTCATATTCACCATACACCATGGACAAAACATTCTCCAATTACCACTAGCTTTTGTCCTTACGAAATATTTTGTAGGATAAAAATTCAAAAACGAAGATATAAAACAATTATTGACTAAATTTTTTGCTTCTAAGGGTAAGACATTTTTTAAGACAAATGAGATGTAGAAACAGACATCCCACTGGCAAGAATTTATAAAGAGTTATGGCAATTATGTTAACGGGTCTATGAACTCTTAAATTGCAAATTCTTCAATTTTTTGAGAAAAAAATACGTTTAAGCCTCAACATTTCTGAGCATTTTGATACCAAAAATTTGTTGATACTGTAAAAACTTCCGAAGTTATTCAGAAGTAACCAGTGAAACTTAAACCAAAACCTTATCTCTTTCTTATCTTTAAGTTCATTTTTCTCAAAACAAAAAACTTTAGCTTGCGGGCAGAATTTCTCATAGACTATTTAAGATATCAATTTGAAATTTCATACACGTGTTCAAAAAAAATAAGGCTCTTCATAATTTATACAACATTTTTCAAAATTATTTGAATTTTAATTAATTTTTTTCTTAAAATTTTAAACATTTCGTTATAATTGTTTTTAAAAATTATTCTTTCTCTTAATTTTTTCAAAATTAGTACAATTTTAAAAGTGAACATTTTTGTACCAAGTAAAATTAATTTTGTAAATTTTGATTAATTTTACACTTTAGATTCCTGCGCGGAGTAAAATACTGATTATTTTTCATATTTTTGAAATATTGTCCAATTTATATTTCTTTATAACTTTTTTAAATTTTTTCTCAAATTCTCTGAAAATTTGAGGAATACTTTAAACTTATATGATTATCAAGTGGTAAAAATTTCAAATTTTTGTTTTGTTTTATTGCTAAGTTACATTGTATTTTTTTCGATTTCACAGATATTTGTTAAGGGTTCTGAGACCTCTTAACTAATAAAGCTTATTCAGAATATGAAAAATTACTTTTTTGTTTTATTCTGAAATCTGACAAAACTGTCTGCGGTAAACATATTATATCAATATATAAGTATGCATCAAGATACAAAATATAAGTTTTATAAAAGTTAGGTATTTTCCTTCCGTCCTCATTATAACGTTATTTTCACTTTTTGTATTTTCCTATTTAAAAGAAGGCCAATTCAAAACCTTTTCTGCGTACTTCTTACAAGCATAGCTCTACAGTTGGTTTTTATGATCTGCTTTTAACATGCTCCTTATGAATTATAGGAAAGATTGAGCTGGAATTCAGCCTCTTTGTTCATATCTTTAAGATGAACGCATCCAATTCTAGTTGTTCTATTGCATTCTAATCAGGTTTATGTTACTTGTCAGGTTTCTCTACATCATATTTATAACATTCACCGTATCTGCAACTCTACTTGCAACATTTAGCTCTAAGTGATAAAGTTTTTTTATTCGAGCCACAAGTTCAGTTTTGGTTTTAATTTCAGTGATTCTAGTCACTCCATATGTATTTAGAGGTGAATATCGATAATAACCCTCTTATAGAAAAATATGATTTTTATACGTTGATCAGAGCAAGTTAAAAAAAAAATTCAAATTCAAAGATATAAACTTTTTTTTAGCTCCTGTTCTTTAGTGCATTTGTCCCAATTATTTATTAGTAATATTTCACTTAAAGATATATATGTGTGTTACACTTCTTCAGAAAAATAAACATATTTAATTTCTCCGTTAGCAGTTTTTGTTTTATTAAAATTAATCTAAGTATCGGAGTGAATTTTGAATAAAACCAACTCCGGTCTTAATGGATTTAAGTTACCTAGATTTTCAGTAATATAGAGGTATATTAAGTTGGTTTTCACAATCACACAGAACAATTTACATTTCTTAATAGTATAAAGACGCGTGTCCTAAAACCATTTTAAGAAATATTTTTAGGAGATCAATCAAGCTCTCTCAATATACACTCCACCATGGATATTTTGGGGGAATAAACTGTCAAATAACAGGATAGCTGTATGGTTTTAACCTTTCTATAGGATGATATATTTCATAAATTTGCAGTTAAGATAAAGTTGCTTAAAATTTCCCAAAACTACCATTGAACGTTTGCCCTATCGAGCTATACATATCCTAAAGGAAAATATAAAGTTATCTGCCAAAGAAGAATTAGGAGGCCTAAATATACTGTTGCATAAACAGCATAAGCTGAAATCAGGATTTATACTAATTCTCCCCCCCCCATTAATATTGGATTTGCTACATCCATTTCAATTATTTGAAAAATGCTGGCAATTTTGCCCGCTCTTCAGGAAGAATTTTTATTGCAATTTCTGGTGAGTGAGCTATAAATCTTTGAGAAAGGATACATGAATTTTTAATGTTATATCCAGTTTGTTTATATCCAGCAGTTTTGCTTCTAAGCCACCATTAGAAATCACATTCCATTATGTACAAGCTCTGGATGTTTAAGTAAAATTAGGCATTTAACAACATGGTGATGGAAGAACAATTGGAAACTTGAGGCTTTCATCGTCATATTTCACTACATTTTTTAATTCTCACAATTCCTTCAGTGTTACTTAATATGTGCCAATACTGTCTGTACCTAAAATTTCCCTGAAATGCGTAAAACAAATTATTTTATTTATGTTTTAGTGCGTTTTTCAGATCTGTTTTTTTATGTAAAAAATATGCTAATTCCAGAGAAATGCAGTCTTTGTATCATTTACGTGAAACGACATCCCTAAGTGTTGTGTCTGGCAATGCTCCCTTACGACCAGTGATAGAACTCAATTCACGCATGCGCATGAATCTATATGTTTTTTTTAAAAATTTTATTTTGTATTAATAGTCGAATAGAAAATTATGTCCCGAAATTCGATGTAGAATTTTTAAGCTGTTAAATGTATTCTAGATTTTCTTAATTTTATGCTCTGTCTATTCGTGTAGCTGCAGTTTCACGTCCATTGAAAGCATTTTAAATGAAAAAGGCAGGCAAAATGTAAAACCACTTGGGCCCGATCTTGATTTGAAGTTCTATAAAAAAGGAAAAAAGATAAATGAAATTTTCCTTTTTTATATAAGAATTATAGACCATTTATTTTCTTGTTAAAGTCAGAAAGTTTTGAAATTTTTTCTCATGGCCATTAATCATTTTCTAATATGATTAAACAAATATTTTTATGGTTTGAGAATAATTAGTGGTGATTTTACAGCTATATGTATCTAGAACGTCCGCTAGTGTCGTTTCGAAAACAATCAATTTGTCATGATAAATGACTGTCATTCAGGGAAAAAAAATCACTAAGCAGTTACCATTAGTAAAACAAACTTCCGGAAGCAATATCGCACATTATGTGACCTTGAATGTACTGTTATTGGGTTCACAGTGGAAATGACTCCGCCTTTTCTAAAATCGTCACGTCTAAGTATTTTGTTCATAGTACTTGCTGTCTGTTTTTACGTTCAAATGACGTAAGTACCAGAAATTAAAAAAAATATGTAAATGCTGAATTTAAAGGAATTACATATTCACTAAAATGCAAAAGTGAGTGAGATTAAACACTGTAATAGAAAAGCAACTAAAAAAAATATACGTCCCTTTCATGAAAATGGTGCACTGAAAATGAATATCAGAAGTTGAAAAAAGTGAATATCACTGTATTTTTTCATTGCAAATAAGGCATTTACAAAGAAAAATATGCATAAAAACGATAAATAATGTTTAAAAAATTCATTCTCTCAAAAATTACAATTTTGCTAATAAACAAATTTTTATGAATGTTATTTTTATATTTCATTTTACGAGAATAATAATTTGTTTTGTTCCAGTTTTTTATTACATAAAGGGTCCTAATATATGATAATTACATGAAATAGTATTAATAAGTCTTAAAACTAAATCCTACTGAACAACTGTCTAGAAATTATTCATTTTTATTACAACAACTTATTTTCATTGCAAATCATTTATTTTCACGGTGTCGAAATGACACTGGCGAATGTTTAAGGGGATTGACATCGCAGACTTCCTCGTATTAAAAATAATAATAATAATAAATATCCATATAAGGAAAGTGTAGATATTACGTTGTAGAATTAAAATATTTATAAATTAAGTAACTTTTTGAAACAATAATTCATGTAACTATGCCCAAAGGATTATTATTTTTTTATTTCAGAGACATCTTTATTTTCCAACTTACATGTTATAAAGAGGAATTCTGACAATAGAAATTCTGAAATAATAATTTAAAGAAAGTGCTCTTTTAGATATATCAGAGCAATTCGAGTGCACACATTATGCGTTCTCAATGTGACTAATACATTTACTTATTACATTTAATACGCTACAATGAGTTTTCTTTAAAAAAAAGTTAATTTTAAGAAATTCCGAGATAAAATCGTTTTACGTGCAAACTTTTGACAAAATGTATTACGTTTTAACTTAAAATTAACTTTTTGTTCATTTTATGAGCCACGAATTTAAGCCACATTTTTAATTGCGTGAGTGAGTGAATAATAACGTCGCACACTGTTCAGCTACACGAGGGCTTTTAGTGACGAACCTCGTAATTTTGAACCATGATCAAGTGGCGAAGATGACACCTGAGCTATCATCGCCCTCTCCTAACTACCATGCCATACCAACGGGACATTTTTTAACAGCAAATGTGTACAGAAATTACGACGTCATGCCTACTTATATGCAATATCCATAAAAAACTTGAATAAAAATTTAAACGATGATACTCATTTATAAATAATTAAATCATTCATTTTACATTTACTCAAGTTGGGCATTAAGAGAATTTGCATAAGTTACCCAAGTTATTATAATTTTACTTAATACAGAAACCGCTATAAAAATGCACATTAAAATGAAAAATATTTTTCAGGAAATAATACATGATACACCTATGCAGATTAATACGTATTATATATATATATAAATACTGTGTGATTATTGATGACTGCAGATGACTTGAAAATGAATAGCGCATTCATTAATAAAGTTAACTATGATTAATTTACTTTTTAAAGCATCTAGCATTACAACAATAAATAAGAAGTGTTTAATTTTATAAATACCAAATTACGATATCCAGTATCTGGAATCGTGTGGTAAAACTTTCTGATGGATGAATATTTAAAGATAGAATATGTAGTGGATATTAGATTAGATTACATGAACTTATATATATATTCACTCATTGACTCAATTTATTTTCAACGTTACTTTTACATTCTGTTATATACTCTACCACATATAGCTACACACATTTGTTTCACAGGGCTTTCCTGTACAATCATAAATGGGTAATGACATTCTTTCAGAATGTAATTTAAAACATTTACCACACACACCCATATATATATATATATATATATATATATATATATATAGTCACAATTCTCAACTGAAGAGATATGAATAGTCAATAATCAAAACTGAAAAAAAAATTGAAATTGCAAGATAATTAGACAATAGATTTGAGAAAGGGCATATGAGAAATTAAAACTAATAAAGTTTAATACATATGTATAATCTTCTAAATGAGGCGGCGTATAAACTATCTAGTTTTCAATCATAGGATGCCTACAAATTGTAATGATTTCGTGTTTTGTATTATTATATATTTGGGGTGCATATTGAATAAGCTTAAGCACAAGCTGATATTATTTCTAAGATCCCTTCAATATTAATTCAATGTATTCGAAAAGTATGAGTTTTTAAAATGAAAAATATAATGAGCCCACTGATCATAGTTCATGCCACACGAGTAGATTTCCTTGCATTTTTAAAAATCCTCGCAACTTATATGAGTTCAAATGTAAAATCTATGACTGCAAATGCATTAACTGTATATTTAAAAGCATCAAATTCATTTATTTCTGTGAAGAGTTCTTTTTACTCTCGAGCAAATTAAGTGTCCTTTACTATGTATGAGTATCACTAGTACCAAAGATGTGACCTCTCACATTCGAGTAAATGTGTCGCTGATTTGATTAGATTCTTGATTATTAGTTTTTTAAAAATCTTTTCATCATTTATAACAATACAATATAAATAATGTAAATTTAATTCCTTTATGTGAACACTTATATTCAATTGAAACCAAATGTAAAACTACAAATGTACATTTTTTCATATTGAAGAGAAAAGGATTCAAATTCAGAAAAAAATAGTAGATTTGTTTATAATTTGACGACTAATGTTCCATCTAAAATTATACGTTTTATGAAATTGATATCAATTAAAAATACTATTTATGATATTTCAAATGCGAATACACACTATTTATGCTTGAGCCGGTTCTTCTTTTTCATTAAATTGCATGTTTTGGCAGTGATGGATTCATAAAACCATTCTCATATTTCTGTATTTATTTTTGTATCTCATTACAAAAGATACTAATAATATCATAATTTATCCCACAGTATAAACGGTATATTGTTACATCCTACTCTAGTTAGATACTTCTTCCTAAAATAATAAAAAAGAATCTCTAATTATCTTGCTTTCTAATTTTATCGTACGATAGTATGACACTAATGTCTTTATACTCCAAATTTGCGCTGAAGCAGGACCTAAAGAGATCTTCAAACGTGCGTGGAAACATGTTTCTTAAAAAAGTAAGCATTCTAGAATTACGAAAATCTCCCATGGCATAAGTGAATAGATAATTAATTTCTTTTCATTGAATTCAGAAATAGCTGCTTAGTTTGTGATGATTTTATTTGGAGTTCTTTTTCCAAAACCTTAATATTGAAAAAAGTTTTACATGAAAAATATCATGTATAATGTGGTAAGCATCATAGATGTATGAAAAACACAAGAATTTATCATTTGGAATTTTGAAGGCCTGAAAATTGTTTACAATACCACAACATATTTATAATAAAGAAAAAAATGGAGTAAAAATATAATAACTACAAATAAATAGAACGTAAGTTGATATGTATTTACTTAGCATTCGTAAGAGAAGCTTTGCAGGAATGAATTCCACCATAACAATAAAGATACGACTAAAATCAGTTTATGTTGCAAGATTAGAGCAATTAATATAGATGAAATATGGAAATTAATCGAAAGTGATTTAAAAGGTGGAGCTGCTGGTAATGTTATGATGGTAGATGGAGTTGGTAATATTAAATCGTTTGAATTGTCAATTGATAATGAATTTAAAATCACAAAAACAATGACAATGCATCTCATTGAAAAGTTTGGACAAGTCAAGTTCGTATGATGCTATTTTTATCTTTTTAAGCACGATTGCAGGTTCTCATAAAAAAATTGACTCAATTTAATCTTGACAAGACTCATGCTTGAAATTATTTTTCGCAGAATTATTTAGATTTGAATGAGGAAAGGGGATCGCTAGTTATTGAGCTGATTATATGAACAGTAAGTACTATTTAGGATTTTAAAATCAATATATCTCTCATCTCCATGTTTTCCTAAAATGGATTATTTGCGCTGTCTATAAATATATAACATACTTTTTCTCCAATAATTTGTGTTACGGCAAGGAATTTCTCATTTCGAATACCAAAATTCCTTGTTTCTCGTTTTAAATTCAGCAATTTAATTTCGTTAATATGAATGGGAAACATATTAACAACTATAATATGAATGGGAAAAAATGTATTTTATTGGAGTATGTATATATATATATAGCAGTAAATAATTCAAAAGAAGACTAATAAATCCCAAGAATCCTAAGATCAGACCGGAAGAACCAAGAACATGGAACCATGACAAACCAAAAAAGAGAAATGTAGCTAGAGGGGAAAACTATTATGATTTCTCGAGCTATCACTGGTTTAGGAAAGTGAAACAGGATTAAACAATGTTTTTGTGAGATCTCAACCTTCTCCTGCAGCAGAAATTTTTTCTACACAATAGCTCCCAGTATAACATCTTAATTCTATATATATATATATATATAATTAAGATGTTTTTTAACAAATATTAGCATCACAATGTTGTATCTAAATTTCTGAAGTCCTTCGAGAAACCTTCTATCATATTTAAAAGTGTCATTTTCAAAAAGCAGGCATCATTATCGAAAATATATTCTTGGCTACCTTTAAGTAAACTTGGAAATTGAATCAAAATTTTTACTTCAAATTTTTAAGCAAAAGAGGTAATTTGTTTTTGAATAACACACTTTGTTCTTAAATTATGTTTCGTTTTTCTTGAAGTTAACAATTAAGCTGATTTAAATGAAACGTTATGTATATAATGAAATAAATTTTTTGAATTAATTGATCCTTCTTTAGTTCTGAATAGTAATTCTCTTATGGAGAAATACTTGATTTATGGTAATAAGGAACCGGAGTGTTTCTAAATGTTTCCCATTTGATTATTAACCTACTTTCAACTTAGATCACTGCGTATTTTCCCCTCCTCCATTTCAACTAACAATTCTTTAAACATATTTTACTTGTACTGCTTAAATTTCAAGTATAATAATTTAAATTTACACAAGCTATTGGGAATTTTTAAATCGGTTCTTGTCACTTTATTTTGCATTATCGGTAATAAGAGTCTGACCATAGAAATTTTCAAACCGTCGTGGTAATTATACAAGGGGGCGTGAGCATACTAAAAAGTCAAAAGCAATAGATTATTTTTAAAAATTATTAATTTACTGAAAGTAAACAAACAAAAAACACATTCTAACATAATAAAACAATAAAATGCACATTTAAACTGACATAATACACCTATAAAATAATACGCACCGCTCAATGTATTTTACAATTAAACTAACAATGCTTAGTTAAGAACAAGGTTATTAATTTCCAGTGACCCCATGGGCTTGCCACATGTAAAATTATATACGGAAACTAACACTTATTTTGATAATTTGTACGGTTTATAATTAATCCCTTTAATGCCGATTTAAATATAAGCTATTCGCTCCCCCAGTACCACCATTTTCCGCGTAGGCACGTGTATGTGATGACTTGAGGAGGGGGGGGGGGAGAAAAAGGTATAACTAAGCAAATTCTCTGAAATAATTAAATCCTTTGCAAACATTTCAATGCCCTTTCATTACATTCTAAAGCCTTCGGAAGAAAAGATCGTACTTAGAAAGATGTTTATATACATCCGAGGCAATTAACGCTTTGATTGAGTGAGACCTTCACATACGCCGATGATGCTTAAGAGGTTAAAGTGGTATTGTAGATTTTGCTTAAAAATATAGTATCATTGAATTCAATACATTGTTATTTTATGGAGGGAAGAAGGAGGCGCAATGAAAATTATGCATGAGTATTGGATCTCAAACATTGAAAGTTTGAGAAGCACTGGCCTGGCAGGCTTATATACTCCAAAAAATATCTTCCTTATTACTTCGTCAAACGGACACATTCAAGATCTGAAAGAACCGAGGCTAGTCATCCACTGCATTAGGTGATAAAACTACAATTCAGATATAATATATATACAATCAAGAAAGATTATGCGCAAAAACTTTTAGTAAGTTATGCTGATCATATTATAATAAAATGTACCAAAAATCTCAGAGGCATATTATTTTTAATCTCAGAAAAATGTTGGAGTTAGACATATTATAAATTTACGGACTTCTGACTGTATGAACAAGAAACTGATAATGTATACTGAGTCATATGTTTATAAATATTAGTTAACAGGATTGCTAATTAAAAAAATAATTAAAATATCCTTTTGAAAGTATAATTAATTAGTTAAATAATGCTACTGGTTTCGTATAATGATATTACAAAATGAAACAAGATAAGGGGTAACATAATTCTTTTTTAAAAAAAATATAGATTTTATAAAATTTCGTAATTTGCGCGGTGAAACATGTTTGCTTGAACAGAAAAATATATGTATACTTGAATTTTCATTTAATTTAGTACATCGTTAGTTCTTAGTTATGTTTTCAGCTGCCCTGAAAAATCCTTATTTCTTTTTATTAGCAACAGAATTTTCGATTGTTTCTCGCAGAATTGCTAAAATAGTACATAAAACATACATGTAAAAATTTAACAAAAGCAAAACTTCAATTGTGTCTTTTTATTGTGCATTCCTAAGATAAATCTGAGAGGGGAAAATTTTTCTCATCACGGATAGTGCTTTATTTTGTGTTATTAACTTTTAAAATGAACTGATTGTGTAGCAATTGTGTTTTTAAGATTAAAGCACATGGACATTAAAAATGCCCTCTCCAAAAGGGAAATTGCAATACCAGAGAATAATGCACGTTGCGTCAATTGAGTTTCAGGAGCTATAGTGGTTATATGGATATGCAAATGATTACATTTGAACAAGTATCTGATCACGTGGAACTCAAATTCATTCTATTATGGTCCTCAAGTTTCCTTTCTCATATACAGTCTCTGAGGGTTTAATTAGCATTTAGGACATTCGAAGAATGGTAGAAAATGTCTCTGAGACTTCGGCGATCTTAATTTCATCAGTTAATGACTGAGGAATGTGACCATATTACCGAACTCCATAACATGGGTTTTGTCACTGCGAAAAATAGCAGCTTGTGTTGGGCTCCATAAAATGTTGTGCCACACAATGGATCTATGTGCACGCCGAAGAGTAAGTGGTGTGCACAGGTTTACGTCATAGCGCACAGACTGGCGTACTCACCTGTTGGCTATTGGAGACCTTTTCTTCATGGCACGTGACATCCGAAGCCAGTTGTCTCCAGGAACGGGTGGCTTTGTGTACACTAAAATCATACGCAATAGATTACGTGAAGTAAAGTTACGTGCACGGGCAGTACCGTTGATCTTGCAACATAGGACTAGATGCCAGGCATGATGTCATCACATCGTACATACCATCAAATGGCATCGGGTACTGTTCACGGATAAATCTCATTTTTTTATGTGGAAGAACAATGGTCGTCGATTGGTGTGGTGGTGAACCGGAGAACGCTACGAACCAGTCCATTTCACCGAGCATCAAACTGATCTTACAACGGGCATCATAGTTTGAAGTAGAACAATATTTGAACACAGAACGCCTCTGATACACATTGACAACTGTTTGGCAATAGACCACTACGTTACAAAAGTTATGAAGCCTGTTGTTCTGCCCTTAATGTAGGGTGCACATAAACAGAATTCCAACAAGACAATGCCAGGCCGCATACCACATGGCGAACTTTTAACATCCTGACTGGATTTGGCATCTTTCTCTGACCGGCTAACTGACCAGATCTGAATCCCAGTGAACACATTATTGGACGTAACATGAACCTAAGACCACTAGCTTAACCATCAATTGATTGGTAAAATGCCTCACCAGATTGAAGTCTGTATAACTGGCCTAGGTAGGCCCATTAAATACTGAATAAATTGGTTTATAATGATTTTATTTGTTTGTATTCTTAATCATTTGCATGTTCACATCACCACTATCACTTCTGAAATTTACATGATGTTATGCGCATTATTATTTGGTGTTAGAATTTCACTTTTGAGGAGTGTTGAATTTACTACATCCACCTAACCGATATCAAAACTTGAATGTCCAATAAATAATTCCCATTTTGTTTTGATTATTAAGACAAAAATGCATATTTTAATGAAATTGAAAAACACATGTAACAAAATATTCTACGTTCTTATGTGATAAATTTTTATTAGTATTAATGTATTTTAAAATTGGGCAAAATCAGCAATAATTTTTATTTTATTTTATATATATAAGGGGAAAAAATTAGACGTTAACGTGTAGATTATGTCCGTGTTGTTACATTTTCCTTTCTTTTTGAGAGAAACAATAAATATTACATAACTAAGTGCTTAAAAATACTGAAGAGATTATGTTTTAAGAAATTGTAAAAGAGATTAACAGTGAGTTTCGATTAATTTTTAAATATTGTTTTAAAAATATTTTTAAAAAACTTACAATATTCATTTTTACTTTTCATCCCTAAGCGAAACAAGTACAATTTTAAAAAGTATTACACGTTTGAATATTGGACATCTAATTTATTTAAGAAAATTGTTTAAAATTAATTTTCTCTAAAAACTGCTTGGAAATTAAAAAAATAAGTTAAACCGAAACGTTGCATTTAAACAACAATCGATTTTTGAATCTCAAAATTTATAATTGAATAATAAATATTTAAATATGTTCTCATCATTTTGTTAAATATTTTATGAATGAAATGGTTTCCTCAACCATTTCACCCATAAAATGTTTAAAAATTAAAAAATTTTAATATACAGTAATGATATATTAATATTTGAAAGAATTTTAACTCAACTATTGAATATAATAATTATTATGCAAGGGAAATTAATAATAGAAAATTCATTGGTTATATATGACGTCAGGTGCTGTTTTACATAGTTAATAAATTCATTTCATAAATGTTGACAATTTAAAGGAATTTTGTTACAATGATCAATATTTGAACAAATATTTAAATTTTAATAAGATTATAAATTCTTAGTGACACTATACATACGTTGCAGTAATTTTGTTAGGATTATGAAAACAAGAAAAATATTTTCCTTTCGGTATTAGATTTACTTAAAATTATATTTTATGAAGCCGATACGTTGGTAATAATAAAAATTTTATGCAAAAATTATTCTTATAAATTAATTTTATCTATTTTATTTTTCTCCAACGCTTTGTTTAATCACATGTTTTTGTTTTCAGTAAACTTTAATTGACAAAAAAAAAAGACTAAAATTATTTTCTAATGCTTTTATACTATTACAAACGAAATACTCCAGTATATTTGTTTATTAATTCCATTTCACTGAGCATTAGCGTCAGTTCGCAAAAAATATTTAGAAAAATTAAAGAATATATGTGTGCAAAATTATACTCGGAACGATAATTTGCTCCTAAAATATGCAAAAATCTTTCTTTTATGCTATAGTTTTCTAGTCCTCTATAAAAAATTCTAATACCTTATTATTACAATAATATTGTCCTTTACTATACTACATGTTTGCGTCAGATTAAATATTATATTACTTAGGAAAATATATTTTTCACTACCAACTTAAATTTGGATTATATTCCACGATCTTACTGGAGTTATATATTACCAAGAATAAAAAAGTATAGCGAAAATATGAAATACACTATATACTATACTATATTATCTAATTCACACTTAAATAAATTTACTATACTTATTCCGATTGACTTATTACATAATTGAGATTCAAATACATTTAGAGATGTCTGCTCACCAAAGCCAAAATATTATCTTTTGGGGAAATATCTGGTGACCAATCCATTTGTAAAGGAATGCAATAGCACGAAAATATCCAGAAAGGCATCTTGTGTGAGGCACAAAGTTATGTTACAAGGTTTTTATAATGTTATGATCAGTTTTTAGCAACGCTTTTGTTTCCAGAGGATTACTTTTTTCTATTTCTGGTCCATTATAATTTTTGAAGAGTGAATGGAATATATCTCTATTGCTATATATGCATATTTTCATAAATCGAAAAATATTTTCAAATTTATTTTCCTGTCTCTCTCTATATATTTGTATGTGTATGTGGGCGCACACGTAAAAGTTTGTGAAATGATAAAAATAAAAATCTACTGAAATAAAAGTAAAGAGTAAAAAAAAAGAAAAATCTTTAAAAGTTAATTAAAATGTAATTTATTACCAACAAAAGTTATAAATTCTTGTCTTTTAATTATATGAACCCAGTTATTTCTTTTAATTTTTTTTCAACATTGCATTACTAATCTTTTAGGGAATAGTTCTAAATATCCTTCAAATATTCAAATTTAAATATTATTAAGTTTTTTTAAATTCAAAATGAAAGTCTTAAAAATTCATCAAAATTTATAAAAGAAAAACGAAAACTAATAAGAAAAATATTTAAAAAAATATTAATAATACAACTTTTATTAGGTCATCAATTTCTGATAGAGAAATAAATAATCGAATTTTGGCTTTTCATAAACAATTAAAAATACAAATTAATAATAATTTTAAATTTCCACATGTATTTCTTACTCCTAATTTTCATAAAGATCCAGTAAAGTTTAGAACAGTTACTAATGGTTTTAATACATATATCAGCAAATCAGGCAAAATTCTCCAAGAAATGTTACAAGATACAATAAATAATCTAAAAACTTCAGCCATTCTTAAAAATAGTACAGAACTTATTGCACAAATTAAAGATAAAAAGATATTTTAAGTATTTAGTTTAGATTTTGAAGATCTTTTTAACTCAATTAGTATTGATTATATGATAAAAACACTTGTAAAATTACATAAAGATAATTTGTCTAAAAATGTCAAATATGATAGATTTGGTTCTTTACTTAGGTTAGTTCTAAAAGAGAATTATGTTTATCATAACGGTAATTATTTTTTTATCAACAGAATAAGGGTCTACCACAAGGTGGCCCAGCTAGCAACTGTCTTGCCAATTATATTTACATTATTTTGAAAATAGTTTCACATACAACTTAGAATATTACTTTTTTCGTTATGTAGATGATATAATCATTTTTGGCAAGCAAGACAACTTTAAACCTACATAATATTATTTTTATCCACAATATCTTAATTTAATATAGACAAATAGTAACAATTATGAAGCAAATTTTCTTGAGATAGAAATTAAATTAAAATATAATAAAATATTTACTAATATTTCTGATAAACGAGAAGACTTTAATTTCAATATTATAAAAGTACCGCATTGGGAGAGTAATGTGCATGTATCTATATTCAGAAATATTGTTATTAATTACACATTACGCAATAAATTTCCAGTTTCTAATAAATCAGAAAAAATAAAAAAAACTATAAACATTTTACTAAATACTGTTTAATTCAAAACTACCCAATTAATTTTATTAATAGATATTTAAATAAAGAAATTCTAAATAGTAAGGATTAAATTTCCGTAGTTTTAACAGGTTAATATTATAGATTTATTATTCTTCCTAGATAGTTTTAAATACCCCTGATTTCTAGTTTTAGATAAAATTACTTTTTTAAAATTTATTATTACTTTTAAATCATATTATCTTAGAGTCTCTAAGATAATGGTAGTATGTTTACACAATTCCTATTTTATTATTTCTATTCTTTTCATACTTTTGCTATATGCTATTTTTCAGCCATTGCTTTGTTTTGAAATCGTAATTGGGTCCAAAATCTGGCAATAACTTGTTTATTGTACTCAGATTTAGCGCGGCCTCTGCATTTCAGTATGCATATTTTTCATATGCATATTTTGGTAAGTTACCTTTTTCTCGTAATGAATTTAGATTTCCTATCCATTATTTCCAATTGGTTTTTGCTCGGTATTTTTAACAGAAAGGGGGAAGTTTGGCTGGCCGAAAAACATGTTCAACCCCACTTTTATACGGTGAAATTTTTTAAGAGGAATTTTTTTGTATACAAGCTGTCCTAAGTCAGCAATGTTGATAATACTGTAGCATCCATTCTTTTATATTTTTATATAGTACTCTGTTATTTTAATTTTCCATATCTCCTTTTAAATTCTGTTGTCTGGTTATCTTGCAATTACAATTGTTTTAAGTATTAATCAAGTTAATTCATCTCTCTCTTGTAGAGAAATTTTGAATATATATATATATATAAGTTTGTTTTTCAATTCCTTTATATAAACTAGTGAAATTATTATTTTAGTTTTAAAACCATAGCAAGAATTCTTTTAGATACATATTGTGGAGACTATGACTTATGAGGTATTTAGCACATAATTGTGACTGAATGCTTCTAATGGGGCTGCGAATTGGTATTTTTACCATTGCAGTTGTAGTACATTCCTCCACAGCTGGCTCAACTTTTTTAGTGCGTAACCAATATAGGCGATACCCATTGCCGAAAATAATTTTGACCCCCCGGTTTTCACACCAGAAGGATGCACCTGAGCTCTGACGATGTGTACTTGTTCCAAGAAGGGAATTTTTCCGAGAGCGTCCAAGCCACAAACAGATAATCAAGGTATTTTACGTGCCACATAATTATACGATTTAGACACTGTTGATTTTCTGCATCGTAAAAATCCACCGGCTTGGGCCGGGATCGATCTGGTGCAGAAGACGAGTGACAAATCAACTACACCACCCTACCAGTAGTTGCTGTATGCGAAGTGGCTAACTTCATGGAAAGAGTATAAAATCGTGAATAACGTTATGTTGCAAAATGTATGCAAGATTAATGTATATAAGTTGTATCATGAAAAAGATTAAACAATTTAAAGAATTTTCTATAAAAATATAATATTTCTAAATATATGAAGATATTTATCCAATAATATTAACAAAGCTTGTCCTTAATAAGTATTTGAAAGGCTTTCCGACACTCAAAATTTTTTGTTTTACAAGAGCTTTCTCTGTTAAATTTTATCATAGAACTCCAAATAAGAATAGGTAGTGAATAAATATATGTATTTTTGTCAAAATAATATTATAATGTTTTTATGATATAATAAGGTAACAGAAAGGTTGCATTTTATAAAGCAGTACCTTCATTCTGTTCAAATACTATAATTTTTTGTGTATTAGTACACCAAATATAATGAAAATTAGAGCATATAAATTTAGCTATTAATTGAAATTATTATTACATTTTTTTGCAATTCACTTTAAATTTGTGTTAACATCTTTAATGCAGTATCTAAAGCACATTTCCAAGATTGAAAAAGCAATTTAAATATCCTTGAAGTAGAAGTAGATGTATACACTAATTAGCATTCTACTAATACCAGTTACATTTATATTAGATCATGCTAAATGAAGCACAATATTTTTATTTGTATGCTTTTTCTTAAAACATTTTAAAATGATGAGTTTTAGGTGATGCACACAAAACAATTATGTGGTTTTATCTCATTTTAATTTATGCCGCGGCTGCACTGGAAAAAGTTTCACAGTCGACTTGTCTATTGCAGCAATGAATACTGATTCAATTTTATCTGTAAGGGACCATAGAGTTAATTCATTGTTTTTTTTAAAAAAAATAATGAATATTAAGTGTTCCACAAGGAAAGGTGGATTTCTCTTCAATAATCAAGGGATAAAATCCAACGCCGGTTGAACAAATCTCCTTACGATTCAAACAACATTTCATGAGTTCTTATAAATAATGCAAATATTTTATTTATCTGATTTTGTAATTCTATATCCAATTATATTCTTATAGGAACTGAGATAGAATAATATGAAAATGTAATGCTATTTTTAAATATTTTTTTACCTTGGTATTATAATAGTAAAATATTTCTGTAATGCATTTAAGGCAGATTAAAGAAATAATGATATAAAAATCAGAAGCAATGAAAACAAAAAACAAAAATAAGCGAAGCACATATTACACTGACAAACTTCGGTTAAAATGCAGTAATATTGATCTTGACTTTGAGAAAAGCATTATGAAAACCTGCATTGGTAATATATTAACTTTTATTGTACTGAAATTTAAACGTTAAACACACTTTAGTAATTAATAAAATTACTAGAGTATGTCTTTGAAATAAAAGTATGTATTGTTTAAATGTTCAAAAATTATTTGCTTAAACGTATAATTAAAATAAATTCGGATGGCCAATCGCTTGGAAATGTTTTCAAATAAGGCTTTATTACTTATCTTACTAAATAATAAATAAATAATGTAAGAACTACGTAATAAGAATTCAGCATTGCATGTATTTCTGCTTTTACGCACTTAAATTAATTTTTACTTATGTTAACTAATTTAAAATTAATTTTTAATCGTATTTTTTTAAAAAAAACAATCAAATATGAATCTTTTTTAAAGACTTATCAACTTACTTATTCTTTTTGCCATGTTTTTATATACGTAACTTTGTTTTAAGTATGCTTTCTAAAAATTTAATTTTTAATATAATATTATAATAAACAGGAATCTGAATGCTTTCTTTTTATTTCTCCCTTTAAATAATTGAAACTTTCTCCACGCAATATTTCTTCAAAAAGTGATTTAGTTCAAAGTTTGGAATCAATTTTATTCAATCAAAAAATCTCATTTCGAGAATCAAAATAGAAAACTTTTATTAAAATCTTATAAAAATAATCATTTCTTTCTCGTTGAAAGAAAAAATAAGTCAGTTTTTCGATGACTTATTGTTTAAAATAATCTAATTTCCTTTTCGTGCATTTGTATTTTATAAGAAAATAACAATTTTTCACGATATTCATTTCTTTATAATCTACATCAGTTTAATTTTTTTCTAAGTGGGGATAAAAGAGCATCAGTTTTAGTGGAGCAAAAGTTAATATTAAAAGAGACGCTTTAAAATTTCAATTAATTTTAAAGCGATCGTATTCAAAATGAAATTCGCTTTTTCCCCCTGAAAATAATGCATTTTTGTGCATTAAATCTGCATTGAACAAGAATAAAATTATTGTTGTTCGGAAAAAAATAATGAGATATATATTTCAATAAAGTTTTCACGTAACTTCATTTCAAAATTCATTTCAGGCACTAATAATGTCGAAATACCTCCTGCAATATTCAAATGAAAGCGTTAACGTTTCAATATTATCCGTTTAAAATTTAAATTGACGAAGGACATTATTTCTTTTCTTACTTTGAATCAAGGCAGATTGCCTTTTCTTTCCTGTTCTCTGATAATGAAAAATTTTACTTAAAAGAGCATTCGGAAATGAAATTGATTTCCTTCAAAATTACTTTTGACTTTCAACTTGATTCGCAAGGGAGATGTAAATTGCTGAATTTCAGTAATTTAGAAATAAAAGTGAGATTCATTTTGGCTTTGATTGGAGTCTAATTTGAACACTAAAACGATGCTCGCAGTTTAAAAGATTTATTTGAATTTTATTTACTTTACTTCTCAGGTAATAACTTAAACACAAATAAAATGTATTTATTAGGTAATAATTCTCTATTTATATTTTATTAGATCTACATATACATTTTTCTTTATGATAAATATTGTCTTTAGTTTGTGCAAAGATAATATTTGAAAAAAAAATAAAGCCTTTAGATATTGAATCAATAACTGCCATATATATATATATATATATAACTAAATGTATTCTGTTTGGACTATATATAAAATAACGCTAAGGTCAAATAAAGGAATTATGAATTTAGTAAATCAATGTAGATATCTTTCTTTACTTTGACTGAAATTAGCAGGAGACACAATTTAAAGAGAATAAAAATACATTTATAGTATTTATATGACAAATTTAATGTATATATTCAGGTAAAATAAAATTGGTTTATCTATGAATAAGTTTAGATTTCTGATCGTTATTTTCCTTATGTGTTGCTTTATAAACTATAATATACATTTGAAAGTATTACGTTCTATTTTATACTGAAATCGAAAAAAAACAAAAACATCGAGCAATGATATCAGACATAAAATTTCACTAATACCATCCACTTTTTTTTTCTTTTACAATTTCCCTTACATCACTAGCTTACGAATTTTATTGGAATCAAATCAAGAACCTCTAAAACAAATAATCAATCTTTTTAATAAGCATTTTTTAGATATTCAGATATTTATAGATACAGAATTGTGCAGAATGGTTCTTCCATTAATAATTTAATACTCAATTACAATAACAACAACAAAAAGCTTTTAATTGTGCCCGGTGAAACTTTTCAAATAATTTTTTTCAAAACCTATCATATTTGCACTATCTTATTTAAAAAAGTAATGATCAAAAAACACTTGAGCCGCTTTATCTATTATGGTCCATACTCTTCGTGATGACATTATGTGGAAATATGTAAAATAGGTGCCGATTCAGCGTCATCTTCGCCATTTGGCCGAGATTAAAAATTATACGATGAATCTCAGAAGCCATTTACGACTTTGAAGAATATCCAATAAATGAAACACACACACACACATACACAATAGTGCTCCTAAATGTATCTCATAAAAATATATTTGAAATATGTATTTACTGCAAAATCCAGGAATTGTTCCAACTTTTTTTTCTTATTCTCCATTTTAGAAAAGTATTATTTGACTACGAAGACTAAATACATTTTAGAGAGAATATAAATAATGCGTAGATTATTTTATTGATTTTCAAACCACTAATAAAGTAAATAGTTACATATATAGGTAACATTATCGTATTAATTAAGAACAGAATTTCGCCATCGATATTTGCGTTAAATAATGTTTTTTAATCCTACTACAGCAAAATACTCATCGTCTGGAGTAATAGTTGTTACTGGTAAAATTCAAATACATTTCATTGTCACTTCAAGCACAGATTTCAGGCATTTTAGTGATAGAGTTGCTATTCAGGGACCGTCAATACTCTTGGGTTCAAATTTTAACCTGTTTCATGCAGCTTTAGAGTAATTAATATTGGGATAATATTACAAATCATAACTAATCATTTCGTTTATATTATAATAAAATATGAAATGATATATAACTCTTAAATTAATCTTGATTATGAAGCTCTAAATCCTATATGTAAAATGCAAAATATTTTTAAACTACAGCATATTTCGGTCTTATAATGTACACTTTAAACCCAGAAAATAAGATCGAAATTCACGGGGACATGTTATATGCCGTATAAAAAAGAAATATAGCTTTAAACATAAAAGAAAAACACATGAGTATAAAAAGTAGATTTCTTTGTATATCTAAATACTGTTTATTTAAAAGACTTGACAAACCTTATGAACTTATATCATAGAACAACATGAAAAATTCTTCATATTCGTCTTCCGTTTAGGTACATCATTTAATTATGATTCATCTTTTCACCATCACTGATACTTTGATTTGTAAACTAATAAATATCTCCCATTTTATCTAATATGTTAGGTTTATGATTTTTAATGACTTTTTACTTTTGTCAAGTTAGATTTCAATGCATTCTTTTATTATTAACTCACGTATTATCTATAATTTGAAGATCATAGCGCACATACATTTCAGGTTTATACGTAGAAAAGAGTGAGCGTAATACGAATATCTAAAAATTTTAAGTTTGGAAGTATAGGTTCACGTTATATGGCGGGATATACGGTATATATCATTTTCCCAAAATGTATTATTTAAACTATTATACGAACCACATTTAATATTATTTGAACGATGCTACACTGTTCAATATATTTTTTTTTTTGCTTTATAATGCGTATTTTAGTAATCAGAAGATAAATATTAATGTACATTAAAATTTAATTTAAAAAATGTTATAAATTTTACCGTTCTACAATTTATTATTATACTAAAACACTACTAAACACTCATTTCTAGCATCAATTAGCGTAAATAATTTCGAGAAATAATTTTGGCTTTTAATATTTCTTTCTTATACATTTAATTTCAATTACGGAGCAAAAACTGAGTCTGAACGCTTAACTATATTTTCCAAATTGCTCCATTTATGCAATATGTTTCTAAAATATGTCCGACTTTTATTACAGTAGAAACATAAATTCTAGTGTCACTTCTCAATAAATTTATGCTTGACGTTATTATACTGCGGAGAACAATTTCGAGGCTTAAGATTTCGGTATATCTACGATCAGTTTTATTTGCCTGTCAAGTCCAAGTGTCTCTCGTTAACTCAGTTACATTGCAAGACATTTTTATAGTAGTTATAAAAAGAATTTTGCTGCGCTATTACCTGAAGAGGCTAATATATATATATATATATATATTTTTTATTTTTACTGGACAATTTCATCTTGAAAATGGTTAATCGAAATCGCAAGTTTCCATCGAAAAAAATGTACATTTTTTTTCTCTTCTACTCCTAAATGAAACAGGCCTGAGAAAAATCATTTTCTTTTTTTCATTCGAAATAGTTATTATATTTTATTTCATTTCATTTTATTTTTATTTTCGTATTAGAGTCGCAATAATTTTACTTTTTCTTAGTGATGACTATTCCGAAACTTTTTCTAAAGTTATCCTAGATATTTCCGATATAACCGAGATTGCTACCTAATGATTTGGAAAGTGATTTTATTTACGGGGGTATTTCGTTAAAATAATACCCAGCGCATATTTTTTTTTTTTCGTTTTAGGATTCGAAATGTCACCAGAACGAAGAGGAAAAGATCACATTTTACCATCATTAACAGAAAAACAATGTCTCTCTAATGTTTTAAATTATTATTTTTTAAATATTTCATTATGGAATCGGTATAAATATTTAATATCTCCTTGTAGTATATTAAGTAAAACATTCTTGTAGAAAACATTTATTAAACAAAAAAAAGTTGGAATCGGTTTTCTTTATGGATTTATTGTTTATCATTTTGAAAAGCTATCAAATTGTAACTCTATTACGCATTTCCTTAAAAAAACAAAAATAATAAAGTGACATTTCTTTTATATGTTGACATTATCACTTTTCCCCCCGCTTTCAGTAACGCTTAAATATATCTAATACGTAATAAAACATAGACGGATTCAAAACCAGATCTAACAATGTAAGTATTAATTTAGCATTATTAATACACATCTCCTAAAAAATTTGTTTTTAGGAAGGGATAATTATTCATAAATAATTCATCCAAATAAAAGATTCTTTTAAGGTTCCGTTAGGCACGCGGATCTCTCAGGTGCATGATAAAATTACTTTCGAAGCTGTGACCACACGTTGAGTTGGAACCTTCTTCTAATTGCCTTTAGTTGCTCACCCGAAGATTCAATGTCAAGAACGAGGGTGATTTCTGGTGGAAGGGGTCATTGAACCTGATAGATGCAGGGCGCTTAACAACGTTAGTTTTTATGACTTTTTTACAATTTCGTTAATTTTGATTTTTTTTTCTTATAAAATAGTGTAGTTCTCAGTTTTCTACGAAGATAAGTCGAAACAAGCAACTTGTAACTTCTGTTTGATAGGTTTTTTTTTTTTTTTTGCTGGGATTTTGGATGCATCTTAGGGATTACTGCTCCCCTAGCCTGAAAGTGTATTTTATTCAATTCTTAATGTGTAGGGGGAATAAACTTCCTAAATATCTATATGGGAATCAAAATCCCTAAGATCATCGTGCACATATCTAGGAAAACTAGGTCACGGACTTTTAAAAGAGCACCTGTGAAGACGGTCTGAGTGTAACATTCACATGACTCGTACAATTTGATTCATGATTGAAGAAATATTTGATTAGAATGTCCTATTCAAGACGAAAAATTAAGAGAAACATCGCCAGAAACTTCGAAAAAAGGTATTGTTCCCTCTCGTCAGGCTCTTGAACATTATAAGGTGATTTGTGAAGACTGCAACAAGACATTTTAAAATGTAAAAAATGATGAGATATATATATATAACTATATATATATAACCATCATTTGTTTGATGTTTTTTCTTGTAAGTTTTTCAATTCCAAATTCTATTTTAAATATTATTTTATGTCAAAAATAAAAATATTTTAATGTTGCAAATCTCACCAAAAAAATATTAAAGCATCTTCAAACGTAAGTATAAGGTGAAGCATCTGAGAAATGCCACATGCCTATGGCTGGAACTTTTTGACGCGAGCCTAGCGGAGGGTTAAAGAATTATAAATTGGTAGCTTAAAATGTTACAGTAAATTTCTTCTTAAAAATAGCAAAAGGTTGAATTTAATGAATTAATGTAATATGTAGGGAAATGATATTAAAGTAGAAGAACCAGCTAAATTATTTACTTTTTTATTTGGCTTTCATGTTTGCCAATATTCAGGTACTGAAAAACGGCAAGATAGTTTAAGAACTTATAGTTTAAAATCGAACTCCTATAATAAAGTTGATTACGGAAGGGTTCTTTTATATCTTGTTTTTCCCTGAAGTTCTAAGGAAATTTGGAATTCAGTGTTATTTCCTCGAGTCAACTATATATTGTCAGGTTTTCTGTTATTTCACTAGCAACACATTTATTGATATTTCTCATTTAATATTTTGTTTTTAAAGCAACAACAGGTATATCTCTCAAACTTTGTAGCGTGCTTTAATCAAGTATTTGCCGTTAAGTTCAGTCTAAATCAGTGACTTTTAAACTTTCAACTCTCACTCCTCACCTTTATATATCAGACTGATCACACATCCCTAAAAATTTCAACATCGCTCCTTGATTCACAACACTACTGAATGATTAATGGTTTCTCAAAAATCCTAAGATTGCCATTGCTGCTTATACAGAGTTCTTGACACACTTCTTTTTACTCTTAAATAAAACAGGAAACATCTCATTAAAAATATTACAAAATACTAATTTAATATAAGTGATTTAATATTCTTGACCGAAATACATGTTTTAAAGGAGTTTCTGCATTTGGCTTAATTTAGTGAAGTAGTACAGTAGAATCTGTTTTTGCGCGGTCCTTTTTTATGCGATATTATTTTTAGGCGATTTGTTTTGTGCGATTTTTTTATGCGATATTATTTTTAGGCGATTTGTTTTGTGCGATTTTTTTTATGCGGAGTATGAATTTCAACGGCTTTGGTGCCATTGAAATATTTTCTATCAATGTACCAGTGGCGATGGAGAATGTTACGGCCTTCCTGCAAAGTCAGGTTTTGCTTTTAATATTTTATAGTTGTTGTGGGAAGGGATGAACAGAGTACCTAGCTCTTTCGAGCTTTAACCTCTCATGATTAGGATTTTGAATGACTGTAGTGTTATGCCTCTTGTCTTTTGTTAATATCTTATAAATTAGGTAGATACGTACTTGGCGTTAGTTAGGCCTTGCCCCCTTCCCCACCTCTAGAATCATAAACCACTTCCCCTTTCAAAGTGGGGTTGTTACGCCAATGCAATGTACATATATTCACTTCAAGACGCTACGTTCATTTGTTATAAAAAGTCTACCGAACGTGCACGTTCAGTTGCTTTCTCTCAACGCGCCAACAACCCACGCTTGATTGAAGACAATACTTTCAATGATAGTAATATTATCAATAACTTGATAGATTATGAAGACAAACACGAAGAACCGGATTCTTTGAGAGCGGATTAAATATATGCAGACATACAGCTTTCCATAAAATTGGAAAAGCATTTTCAAAAATAGATATCAATCCCGAAAGGAGTATGAAATTTCAAAAATAGCTTGAATCATGCACATCTGGTTATCGTGACATTTACTACATCTGACCAACCCTTCGTCGTAAAAATGTATCTCATACATTATGGTACCAATAAATAAATCAATTGAAATTTTATCTTCAAGTGACGAAAGTGATTTAGAACTTGTTCATTACAGAAAGATGAGTGCTTTGGATTACAGTGAGTAGCAATGAGTTAAGTACGTGCACTTTGAAAATGTCTCCATGTATACAATAAGAAACTAAATGTATATAAAATGTTTCCATGTGTAATTTAATTATTTATTTTCTTACGGAAACACTTTCTGATGAATTTTGTAAATAATTGGCATATTTTATAAGTGCGACTTTTTTATGAGGTCCCTCTCTACCGCATAAATTTTTTTTGCAGTATTTCGACGAATTTGTTTGGAATATGTAAGAATTTATGAAATTTTCCAATACTTCTTTGTACGGATTTTCTTATGCGGTCCCTATCTACTGCACAAAAACAGGTTTAACTATAACAAGTCAAACCTGTGGTGGCGGGGTCCTACCTGGAACTCGCTCACTCTGCCCGGCGCGTCTCTAAGTGTGGTAGGAAACATAGCATCACCAACAAACGCCATAATAACAAATATATTTATTGAAGTTCTCTGAAGTTCTTTTTTTTAAATGCTCAAAATGGGATAACAATTGCTCAAAAATTTTTGAAAATAATTAACTGAATTTTTTTGTTCTGTGTTCTGTATAACAGTAGAAGTGTTTAAACTTTCAGATTTACCAATCACTGTTTTATTACAAAATTTACAGTCCCTTATGTGAATATAGTCAATGCTTTTCTTAGCAATTTCATATAATAGCTAAGATAAAGTGCTCTAGTTTTTGTAAAATTTAAAATATTCCTTATCCTCAAGTTCAATTACAAATGAATAACATAGCAGCACATCAGAGTTGAAAAATTGAAAATTGGTTCATAAAAGTTTGTGCAGAATGGGCCTTGTTTACGTAATTTTTTGTAAATGTCTACCGATTTTTAAAAAAATTTAATTGGGATAGTAATATATTTTTCTGTCCTTAATTTTAGCATATCTTTCTTCAAATGTGCTAATAACCTTATCTCCGTTTTTTTTTTCTTTTTGGAAAATAGTCGTAATAGTCGGATACCTTAAAAGGAAAAACGTTTTTTGCTCATTTTTCCTCATAGTCACAAATTGTGTGTGTGTTTTTCCCTTTTGTCTCCAAATGCTCAATAAAATAAATTTTTTTCTGCCAAACATGTGCTATTTTTTATAAAGGTTACCACGATTATATCAATCATGTGTGTGTGTGTGTTTCGGCCATCTAAATAATTTCCGAGCCGTAAGGGGTTCACATACAAATTAAACATCCCTTACTTATTTTGAGCAGAGCATGTAACAAAATTCCATGCTTTATATATTTTCCTACCAGAAGGTATAAGAATACAAGCTCATCATTCAAATCAAAATGATGAGCTTGTATTCTTATACCTTCTGTGCTTTTTACATGTACTTCTTTTGTGCGTTTGTATTCGTGTAAAAATATTCTTAGTGAACATATTTCATTTTTACATTTGTAAATGTTTAAAACTAATTAACACATTTAAAAACAAGTAATTCTGACACAAACCAAAAAGATTGACATCAAATGGTCAGTGCAATATGAAATAAATTTTTAAGGCTGAAAGAATTGCTAAAATATCTTCAGAAACCAGATATAGAAGTACATTTAACACAATTGTATAGTTAGAATTTAGAGGAGAATAATGTGTATGTCAAACGCATATATATTAATTAAAGAAATGACGTAAGAAATCATTTCTGTTTTTAGTAGTTTCACGCAGTTTCTGAAGCTCTCCTTCTCTAAATTTATATATATTTTCAAATAAAAAATATTACATTGCATTTTCCGTTTTAGTAGTTTCGCCTATTTTCTGAAGCTCTCCTTCTCTAAACTTATATATACTTTCAAATAAAAAATATTACATTGCATGGTTTCAAATTGTTTGTGCTTCTATACAGTATACATGTGCATGCAATGTTAACTAAAAGTATTTTTTCTCTAAGGAAATACCTATCTTTTTTTTAAAAAAAATAATAATTGCATATAAAAAAGAAAGAAAATACAATTTTTTAAAAATAAAAAGCTCTAAATTTACTTCTAAAAATATGCAATGAGTTCTTTAAAAAAATATTTAAGTGTTTTGTGCTTTATTTTACGAATATGTGTAAAATATTTTATATGTATAAGAAATGCTTTAAAAAAGAATTGGCTCCCAAATGAAATATGTATTGCAAGTTCTTAAATTTTTTGTTCATAAGCAATCAGAGATATCTAAGAAGCTTTTAAGGTAAATATTTCTTTTGTATTTTTAGAGAATTATTAACATATCATTATATATATTAGACATACTAAAAAATCTGGTAGGAAAATATTAATCAAATGTATAATGTATGAAATCATTATTTTTGGTTTTTTCAGTTGTTCAACTTTTTTAAAAGATATTATTTTCACATATAGGTATACTTTAAAAAAAACTATTGCACTATGTGCTTCCAATTTTTTTGATATTCCTACTAAAGATGCATGTTTGTAAAGTGAATTAAAAATAAGTTGTTTTTAAAAATGTCTATATTTGCATTACGAGCTCTCAAACATATTGTCCATTTTCATATAAAAAGGGAGGAAATGAACTAAAAAGTAGTTTTATAATTCTAGAGAATAATGAAATATACATATTAGGTATATACCCCCCCCCCCCCAAAAAAACTAAGCTCTATTAGAAAGATTAAAAGATACGTTTACCACAACAGCAAAGATACCTATACTTTTGGTATAGCCACTCTTTTTCATGTATGCTATGGAATATAAAATAGGTTGGTTTTTCTTCATTGTTGTTGCATTTATTGCACATATTGAGAAAAAGATTTTGTTAATTATTTAATTGAACAAAACGTTTCAGTCTTAAGATGAATAGCATGACACAATTACGTGCTCTCAAATTCTATACTAATTTAATTAAATTCTTTTAAAACTACACATCATATTTAGGAAAATATAGCATTGAAACCTGTAAACGAAATGTCATGCGATTCGTGTTACAGAATACACGGAGTAAAGAAAATCAACAGATTAGGAAGCGTATAAATAAAGTTTCAAAAAAAATATTTTATTTATATGTATAGTTTTTATGGTTAAATTCTAAAGAGGTGGGTTATAGTTAATAATATTGAAGTTATAGCAAAATATTGACAATGATTTTGTTCTACAGTCAGTTAGAAAAAACATTCCCATTCTAAGTAAAACACAGAAATCCAATCCAGACATATCTGAAGAAAGTTAAAATCAAAATATTGCGTTCGTTGCTCTTTTTCTACTCGTTTTTCAAATCGATTCCAAAGGCTCTATTTTACGTCATTTCTTATTTTTTTCTGTTAAAAGAGCTTCCAACAAAACAAATTCTTTTGGCCAGAGTTCAAAGTGACGGTTGTATTTGATGGACTGCATCCAATATTCGAACGGATTTAGGCATCACAGGCAGCTGTTACCCATAAATCAACTCATAAGTTTGACTTTGAGTCACTAAAGAAAGATTTAGTCGATTGTATTTTTTTCCCTTCTCTCAAAAAGATGTTTGTTTCTACGACAAGCGTATATATCTAGGTTTGTTGACATATTGAACTTCGGTCTCCAGAAAAGTTTGAAGTTGACATCAAGACTGCTACACGATATAGGAAAAGAAAAATTCGTACATACACTTTTAAAAAAATTAAATATATTTTTACGTCGTGGTAATAACGATCATTTTTTGTTCACCTTTTAGTTTTTCTTTTACGAATCTGTAGAACAATAAAATTGAGGAAATCATAAAAGTGATTTAAAAGGGTTTATGTTATTAAAACTTAGAGTACATGCATTTTTAAAGTTTCTTTAATGAATAATATTTTAAACTAAAAGTACTCGATTATTTTTAAGAATAGTGATGTATTTACTAACATAAATTTGGACACATTCTATTTCAAATGGAAAAAAAATTTGTCAAAAAATCAAATTTTTTGGCCTAAATTATTTTCTATATAATACTTTTCTAAAATCTTTAAAAAATTAAATCTCGAAGTTAAAACAAACAACTTTAGAACTATGATTACTTTTATGTTTTTTTCTCATATCATAATTGTAAATAAAACCTTCAAACTAATTTATATCAAAAAGAAAGAAAATACTATATTTTTTAATTTTTTTACTTTGTTGTGCCAAATGATTTGATAATTTTTCCAAATATTGCAAGTTTTACATGCAAGAAAATCGATATGCGTATTTGAATCAGATCAATACTTAATTTTTAAAAATAGATAAATTTAGCGTTTAAACAATTTTTAAAGAACTTTTAAGAGCCATTCCACGAATTTTTTCACGAAGTACTTCACGAATGGCAGTCATGTTGTCACAAAATCTCCATACCATTTGTTCTTATACATAATTTGACATAGTTGAAAGTCAAATGTCATGCTTGCACATCATTGACGGATGGAAAACTAGGGTTTAAAAGCTAATTTTTTCAGAAATTTTAAAAATTTTCTTAAGCAAATAAATGAATAGCTTTTTGTGGTATTTTGAGAAAAACGCTTCACGTAACGCTTGTACTAAAGATTCAACAAAAATATTTATAAAAATTGTTAAATCAATGAGATACTTTTATAAGTCCTACCACGTATCATTTAAGTAAATAGTTTGTTTGTACATGCCAACACATCTCTTAATAAATTTCTCTAAAAACAAAATATAATTTTTGTATGATAATGCAATAACAATTCTTACATATAAAAATATGTTATAAAACTTATTTGAAAAGCTATTAAGTATATTTTTCTTTTTCTTTATAGAACGTACTTTAGTTACAGGAAATAAAAAAAAACTTCTATTTATTGGGAGAGGTTAACATTATTAAATGTTATTGTATAAATATAGTATTGAAGCAAAAACGAATTTATTCCTTCAGAAAATTACGACATTTCTCTAGTGTGTAGTATATATGTATATAATTGTGTGTGTGCGTGCTTGTTTGTGTGTATGTGCGTGCGTGTGTGTGTGCGTATGCTTGAGCGTCCGCGAGAGATAAAGAGTAGAAGGGCATAACTCAGTCTACAACCTTTTATTTCAGGTGACAGTTGCCTCCAGTAAACTGAATGAGTGAGTGATGGAGAGAAAAAGCGCGTAGCGAGAAAAAGCAAAACGAAGACTAGAATGAGCAAGTGTAATGAAAGAAAATGAAATAACAATAAACAATGAACAAGATCCAAAGCGATAACAACGAGAACTAAAGTAAAATAATAGCCATTAAAAAGCAAAGATGCTAACAAATGTGAAACAGATGGTTTCTGTGTTGTAAATGTTCTGTATCGTACAAATAAAAGTGTTTGTCAAGTGGGAACTTTGAATTATTATTCTAATATGCAAATCCCTTTCATAGTTGGGTGTTCTGCCCGAAATTTAGTCTTTCTTCTAGAGTAGAGGTCGGAAAGCCTTCAAGAGAGAGGAGACTAATAGTAAGTGAAACAAGGTAATTAAGGTATCAAAGAGAACAATTTATATGCATACGCGTGCGTAAAGGGCTAAGGTAATATTCGCGACCATGACTCATTTGTTCCAAGTGATTATATTTTACAATATTTTAATAATATTTAACACAAAGTAAAACATTTTCCATTCCTTTTCTAACTAAGAATTATCGATCGAAGATGTTTTTTTTTTCGATTTCTGTGTGGCTCACAGTGCAAGAATGGTCATTATCAAAATATCATTATGTGTTAATATAACTAAACTTCTCTCCCCCCGAAAAAAACTTCTATCCAATAGTACCTTAAGTAATTCATTCTAGAATTTCAGATAATTAAAATTGATTTTATATGTGTTTTTGCATATATAAGTCTGTCCCATTCCACATTCTTTTACTATCCCTTAAGTGTGTCAAAAAATATGGAATGTATTTTTTTCACCTGGGGGGATTTGAGTGTTTCTTGTCTATTTGTGAGTGCACACGAACTCGTGTATAAAAGAAAGGAAACTTTGCTGTAAAAATCAGGTTATTTAATAATAATAATATCTTACCATAGAGGAATTTTTATTAACGAATTGAACTTTTTTACTCTTTTTTAAACTAATCTAATATTTTCACTGTGATTCTAAATTAACTTTGTTAATAGCGAACACTGTCTTCAGTCAGTCATATGTTTAAAAGTATATCCAAATACAGGTACACTTTTTTTTCTCTTTTTCGATAGAAATTAATAAATAAAAAAGCAAAAAAAGGAACAATTTTGAGAAAAAAAATTTATTTTTTTCTTAATATATGCAGACTGAGATGTGAGGAAACATTACCCTTTGTAGAAAGAGACACTTAAGGTTGGCGAGTCCTGGTTTGCCATCACTTAGCCTACAGCAGTCTACCATGTGTGTGATATATTTTGAATGTCGATAAATTTATCGAAAAACACCAATCAGTCATTTGGATACTTTGTATCAATATTTGGTCTCGTGATTAATTGGCATTAACCACGAGAAATCTAATTATTAACCAAATAACAATTTATGCACTTTAAAAATCGAAAAATTGAAGAAAGAAACAGCTCCTCGTTTAACTTAAAGCTATCGAGATTTGTCCAGAGCCCAATCACTTAAAAACGTTCAATAATTTTTACGTTTAATTTGGTTTTTTTCGTAAATTCATAAATCTTATTCAATGTTAAATATAACATTTAGTGATTCATTGCGTAATGGCAATTATTTTGCTTTAGATGATGCTTTTCTAAAATTAAAGCTTTCTTTTTTATCCGATCTATTCTGCATTTTATTAATGCTTATGCAAAAATAAAACTACACACAGCTTCTAGTTAATACATTTATAATGCAAAATTAATTCAAGAATCATACGATGAAAAATACCATCTAGTTTACAGCATGATTATTAATACTCTCCCACATGAAGAAATGTGCTCCAACTATGAGCTAAAAATATTAACCATCATATAGAGCCCCTTAAAAAAATTAGCAATATTTTACAAGGTACGCTCTCAATTTAACATATTTACTGACTATTCGGCATTACAGTTAGCAACAAATAAACAAATAATATAAAAAAATAAGTTAATTCCTACTTTGAATGGATGAATAGAAAGTATTTTTTGAACGATTCAACGTTTGAGCAAGATATATATGTTACCGGCAAAGTATATATATATGAAATGCCGGTATTCTGTAGAAAACCTAGGCATTGTATAGAGTGCCTGACGTTTTCAGGTAAAGTGTGACATATGATATTTAATACATACTTTGCTTAGGTATTCTATACAATGACCAAGACAATTTAAGCAAAGCATGAAAAAATGTCATGATAAGGCTATAATATCAATGATGTACATTCCTAAAAATACAAATGGTTATTTTGACAAAATACTAAGAGTACTACTAAATAAAATTATTCAAAATGCATGGAGGAAAATTAAAGTTGTATCAAACAAAATTTATGTCTTTCTTATAAAAGAAAAAAAAATTCCATATAAAGAAAGTGCTTTATAATGTAATACATAAAACTGTGCATGGTTTTTCTCTGCTGCTGCTCTTTAATTTTTTAATTAATTTTTTATAGTTACACTTCCAAAAGCTCTACAAAAATATTAATTTTGATTTTGAATTTTTTTAGCAAAAGTAGTAAACATGTTAGAGCTAATTCCATGCACAGTTTTATAAAACATACATTTCAGAACATGAATAAAAAATTTCAAACTCATACTTGAACTACCAAAAAAAACTTAGGGGTTTTGAATATTAGTATATGTACAAAAATTCAACATGGAGAAATATGAGTTTAGAGTTTTCATTCCATGAATAGCATGATATACTATTCATCGAATAGTCTGAAACTTATATGAAATGTTAATTAGCTTATTTAAAACTACTTACCATAAGAAATTGCACAAATGTAGAACGATTAAACAATATACTTCCATAATGAATAAATAGTAGAAAACGAATGAAAGATCAATATTTCATAAAACTAATTATATAAAAAAATAAATACACACACTTCATAGCTTATTCTAAGCTCAAGTTGACACCACAAATAATGCACAACATGTACAAAAGTTTTTTATGCTTTTATTTTTACTTCTGTGATTTTAAATACCTTCACATGTTAAATAATGTACACGAATCAAAGCAAAATCAAATAACAATTTAAAGGTAAAATATATCAAAATTTAAAAACTGTATATGTGCATTTGTTTTAATAAATATCTTAAAATATTTTAATAATAATAAAAGTGTTGAATTTCACACGCATGGGATATATATATATAACTAAAAACTAATATACAAAAATGGGACAGTTTTTCTCTTTTTACGAATTAGATTTTTAATTATCTGTGTTATCAAAATGATATTTAGTATTTGTGCTTTGGGAGAATCAGTTTTGAAGTTTTAATTTCATTGATAAAAATATCATAAAAAGCACGCACAACTTTTAAATCTTGGCCAAATCCATCTGCTCTTCAATGAACAATACACAAAATAAAATTTTTGCATGAATTGCACAATTCTTTCTTGAAATGATTTGTTACTGCATATATAATTCTACATATGTCAGTCTATTTACGCGCGGTAGAAAAAAATATAATTATTTTTCCATCAGGCTCTTTTCTAGCAAATGATCTGAAATGCGGGCATGGTAGTTGCTGTCCAGCATCAAATATTGCTCCATAACTTGATAAAAAAATTGCAGGTAAAACTTTTAAATTTGGCAGGCATGTTTATAAAGATTCGAGGTATCATATAAGATAATAAAAAAATTGATAGGTTAAGGATTTTTAGGGTACAATATCACCTTAACAGGTTAAATGAGTTAACTTTTATTTTTCACAAACATCACATCATAGCTATTGAGCATGCAATAGTTCCTAGGTCCTTTTAAGTAGTCATTTTTGCATTTTGTGTATCAATTATTAACTTCTAGTAAGTAATTTCAGTTAAGAAAAAAAACTTTGCAGCATTAATTCAAATTTGGGCCCCCTCGTTGTCGAATATTTGTATGATGTCTATATACCAGGGGACAGCAATCTTTTATCTGTGTGGCGTGTCATACCAATTACCAATATGATTCCGCGTGCCACACAGTAAAGCTTTTTTGTAACTATTTAACCCTAGAATGCTACCCTTTGAAAGACTTAAGGGAATGGTACCCATTCGTCTCCCAGACGACCTTTTTGCCATGCTTAAAACATAATTTAAAAGTTTATTACATAAAAATTATTCTACCTGCAGATGATTTCATGCATCTTCACTTAAACAAGAAAGCAAAAAAAAATTTTTTTTTCCAGCAATCCTTAAACATATTATTATGACGCTCTATAACATAATAAACAAAATTTGCGTGTCATTCTACGCCACTTACATGGACAAAAAAAATGTTTTTCTTTTTAGTTTCCGATTGTTCCGGTGGTTCAACGTTCTGCTCCAATTTCAAAAGTTCACAAAAAATTGTCCTTGTTGATCGGGTCAAAGTTGCTATATTTAGACGTTTTTACATCCATTGCGCAAGGAGATCTTCCATTAACTTTACGCAAACTTTCTTCTAGATAAGGCTTTTTCAGATTTGCGAGCCATATTATGTGCGCATATAACATGTGCATTTACTAGACTGATATTTGCATGCCATAAAATACGCCAAGAGGCCATTGACGTGTTTTCTACTACATGGCATGTAGGGACGTCTTAAGGCATGAACCAATTGGGCCCTTGCCTCGCCGGTAATAGGGGCCTTATTTCGTTCTCAATTCAACCTTAATAAGATCATAATTCGAATAATTTCAACAGTCAAATATTATTTCTGGTTGTATTCTCTGAAAAATTAGGAATTTTGGACGATATTTCAACTGTCTACATGTGATGACCGTCGTCCACGTACAGGTCATGGCCTGCCACCACACACCATTACACATGCAGTCAAAAGTTATTAATCGGCCGAGCCGGTTTGTGTGATTGTAAGTCATGCACATTTGTTTCGTATTATTGTTTATACTAGTATTTGACAACGTATGCTATGTACTGTCTACTTTTCAAGGTCATAGACGGAGCCTACTTTTGTGTAGGGGCCCAGGGCCTCAAGAAGTCTTAAGACATTCCTGGTGGCATGCTGTGACACATCTGATCTAAGGTGTCTAAGACTCCATTTGTTGTTCATTTATATTCGGTTTTTCATGGAATGTAGGTAGAAGAACAACACATGTGTTTGCTTTGTTTTATACGATAAAAAAGTTTTAGCTTGGTCAAAACAATACATAGAAGTTTCTACATTTCGAGATGGCAATTCTAAGAGTAAAGGAGGAATTTCTAGTTTGATTTCCCGAATAGTTCCAACAACTGTGAAATTCATTGGAATCTTCAGAAGTTTGGGCCAACTTTCCAACTGATCCTCATAAATAAAATTTCCATCATCACTGAACACTTTTAATAAAATTCACGCATAGCCCCAAAAGTTTTCTCTGCGGAAACGTTTTGACATCTTCCCGACAACGCGGGAAAAAAATCTAAGACAGCTTCTGAATTCCGAACGTTACTTCTACCCATTCGTCTCTCAGACAAACTTTGTTCTAAAAATACTACATGCGAAAATATTTTTAAAATAATAAATATCATTATCTGTAGTACCCAAGGTCATATGAAGGTGATGAGTACGTCCTGCTTTTGTGGGGAGAGTACAAGGTTATTTGTTATAGGTGTAGTCTGCTAGACGAATGGGTAGGATTCTAGATTTTAAACTTGACAAATAAGTTAAGTAGTACAAAATGTCAATAATATTTGTATAACGTGCCACATGTGACACGTGGGTCAGAGGTTGCCGAGGCCTGCTATAGACCATGTCTCCTTCTCCAACACCACAGTTTGCTCCTCCATTTTCATGCAGAATAATAAAAAACAAATTTTTTATTGAAATCGTTTAATTAAAATTGAGTGTTTTGACACTCCGGAACAAACCGCAATGTGCAACTGACAAATTATAAGCCTGAGAACGTGTTTTAGGTGTCGTTTCTTGCCACGCAATATTCGAAACGAATTGGAGATGTATTTCATACTTTGCCGGTTTCCCAACAGGATAGAATACCTAGACAACGTGTAAAAAATCATTTCATACATTGCTGGTAACATATATATATATATATATATATATATATATATATATATATATATATATATATGTGTGTGTAATGACTTCTTCTAATTCTCCTTAACTGTACCCCGTGAAATTATTTTCTAGTTCTTTCGCCTCTGACTGTTATAATCTTAATCTAATTGTACGACCGCATAATCTTAATCTAATTGCTCCCGCTCATTTGCAGCCAATCACGACTCCTGTTATAAAAGAGTCGTACGACCTTCACCGCCACTATAAAAGCTCTGAACACACGGTTACGCGCGCTTCTTCTCTTCTTGTCATCATGTAGTCTGCCGCATCTAGTGTTTGTGTATTGTGTGTGTCTATTTGTGATTACGTACATCTATGTGTCGTCCTTGTCTTGCTTAAATGTTTTCAAGATGTATAATAAAAAGTTTAATTAACCACAAGTATGCCACTGCAAGCTTCATTCAAAAAATTCATCATTACTACATCGTCGTATTACATATATATATATATATACAGAGAGAGAGAGAGAGAGGGATCTAATATAGAGTATAAATTGAAAAAGATAAAATACTTAAAATCGCAAGACTGTTTTTTTCTTCTTGTTACAATTTCTGTATGATATCGTCACACTTGTCTGTTGAACAATCAAACACAGGGACGAGCGCGCGCGTTAAGACTACAGTAATAAATATAACATACTGCAAAATTGCTTCTAAAATTAAAAACATCATAAAGAGAGGCAATTACATTACAACCGTAAAGCAATTTTTAGGTAAAGGAAAAGCTGAGGATTTTGAAATCTGTATTGATATTCTTTTCAAACCCGTAGACAAGGAAAAAATGCTAGTAGTACCTGCCACAATACAAAACGAAATAATGGAACAAGTTCACAAAATGGGTCATTTGGCTGTTACAGAAATTGAACAAAATCTCCAACTCCCCAGTTTTACTTCCTAAAATTAACAAGTTAAATTGAATTGTGTTAACAAATAGTATTTTTTATATTCTAGTTAAAAGAGAACGTGATAAAGGTGAAAGTATTCTAGTCCATAACCAAAAGCTATTCTTCCCTGCACTACATACAACATCAATTTTTAGCACCTCTCCCCTATCTGCTAATAAAAATATAAATACATATTCACAGTAAAGGAAACATTTCTATAATTCACATGGATTTATCCAGTAAAAAAAACCTCTATATGAGATACATTAAACAAATTCGAGTTACAGAAAAGTATATTCGATTTTTCTCCATATATAATTACGGATTATGGTACAGCTTTCTCATCAATCGTTTCAAAAAACATTAAGAAAGAAAAAAAAACTGTCAAGCGCCTAAAATTCTATACCCGTAGGAGTCAATTACAGAAAAATTCGTTTTTAGAAAATATTTACTCAATGCTTCTAAAATATTATCATTAGTTTTACAGGTACAAAAAGAAGATTCCTTTTATTTATATACCATTTGCAAACCTCCTTGTGGGTCGAGTTCTGCACAACTCGCTTCCAATGGATCTCTACTCAACAAAAGAAATATCCTTGCAAATTTCAAGTCAGTTCGTCAAATAGTCAAAAATCCCATTCGTCAAAATGGGATTTTTTTTGTGTCCTCGTAACCATCCATAAACTCCTTGGGAATTGAATTCTGCAAAACATGTTGTTAGGAGATCTCTATTGAACAACAACAACAAAAAAAACGTGCTTACTAAATGTCAAGTCTATGGGTCTATTAATTCACGTGATCTCTTGGTGAGTGGGTAAGTTAGTCACTGTTCTACAACATATATATGCATATGTGTATATATGAAACATTCATTTTAATTTTCTCTCGAAGGATTTTAATTCGTAATGTTCTTGAACCCTTCAAGACTTCACCGTGTCAATCAATATCTAGTTTACCCACCTAACGGGAAACAAACCAAACCTTATCAATTCAAAACTCAAACTTCAGTGTTCTTAAGTGAGGATGATGCAATCTTACATCACCCGCTTATCTGGGCCATTCAGGAAATATTTCACCAAGAATCACATGATTTGCATAGATTCCGATGGCCCGTGATTATAAGTAGACGACATCTAGGAAATGAAAAATGAATGATTTTGCTACTGTCTTAAATGTGTGCGAGTTTCTCTGTTTTTGCTGAGCTTTTATGTAAATCTTTATTCGGTTGCTCGTGAAAAAAAATGTGTTTGTGTGTGTGTTATACTTATAAAAACCTAATGATCCTTTCCACGATTTCAAGAACCTTTCAAAAAGTTTACCTTGGTACTAAATTGAACCTGAACTAAGCCCACATATGGCACACACACGTTGATTCATTATAAATGAGAAATCACAAAATAAAATTTTTCTTTTCTGTACATTTACGTACTAATTTGAAGTATTTCACTTTTTTTCTTATAAAAAAGGTAAGTCTAATACAAGACACATATTGACATTTTATAAACACGTAATCAACAAAACGAAATAATCTAAGGAATCTTTAAGTTAATTAGTTTTCCGAATGAAGATAAATACAATCCTTTGTTTACATAACCAATTTGTGAAACAAAAGAAACCATTTTGTTTTCAATTTTAAGAACGGTAATTAGAATATGACTTCGTATGAAATCTTTTCTTTATGATACATCACTTATTCAAAATTTTAATGAGGTTTCATTATGTAAGGAGGACAAACTAAAAACCTTGTTTAATATTATCGTCATCAGTTTTTAAGAATATTTTTAGTTCTGTGTAAGATGATTAATTTTACACATATATTGTGATACGTTCATATTCAGAAATATCTCTCATAATCCATTTCAGATTTTTTAAAGTATTTAAGGGAACTTCATTAAACGGTTATTATCAGAAAACTTACAATTTGAAAAGTATGCATGACGAAAAACATGTATTTTGTCTTAGGTATTAAATCAAATCAGCTATTTTTTTCTGAGATTTATTAATTTTAACTGACATGTGCATTTGATAAGCAATTTCGTAAATCGGTTGCACATTATTAAATTTCATCATAAGGCATTGTGATTCCGGCAAAACTACTTTTTTAGATAAAATATATATTCCATTAAAAGCTTTGCCAAATTCTATATTTAGTAAAATTACTTAGCTTTCATTAGCCTATTTCGTAAATCTTAATGAAGGTCGATGATATTTATAAAAATGTGTTTGAATTTCCTAATTGGATATTGCAAGTAGCGTATATTTTACTCTTGATTAATTCCAGCGTCTTCATAAAGAAAATACTCTTTAAATAATAACTTTTCTTTCTGTTTGGCAAACCTGGTATACTACGATTTTCGAAAATTCTTTACGCACAAGTAATTCAAGGAGTGGAATGAGACAAAATGGGAATAAATCAGGTAAATGATATAGGAATAGCAAAGGGTGAACTTGGCAGAACGTTAAAGTAAATTATTATTGTTATTCATTGCACACCATTAAATAATTTTATTTGCTACGGTTGAAATATCTTTCCGAGAACAAGCACCAGCACCAAGCCACAATTTACGAGGCTATTAGAAGTTTAAATTCTATGTTGATAAAATGGATACCATAAATTAGAGACTCATTTATTCGATGATCTGTGAGAAAGTTTTCAGTAATTTTATATGTTATTATCACTGCCTTTTGTAAAGGTTGTTGCCAAAGGCCCAAGAGAAAATTTTAAGTTATTTTTATTTACTTATTCTTTCTGGCGAATTTTTGTTCCAAGTAATTTGCCCATTTAAACTTCACCTCAGTTAACAGTTTAAAAACTCTAATAGACCAATGGTCTGATCTTTAAAATTGTTAAAAAAATAATATTTAAAGATTGATTGCTACTAATTTGCATTAAAATTGAAATGATACCAAATTATTATTCTTAAGATATTTTTTAATTAAAAATTAATAACCATTTTTAACTAAAAAGGATTAACTATTTTTTCATTACAATCCATAAAAAAAATAAAATTCATTTTAATACGTAAAAATCAATAGCGTAACTGGGCGACATTTAAATATTGTTTCTTTAGAATTAGAGATCTTATTAAAATTAAAATGAAGTAAGTAAATTGTAAATGAAATTTGGTTGCTTGTTAAAATAAAAAGTTTGGTAGAATTTGATTTCCATTTCACAAATTTCATTTTATTTAATTTCTTTAAATAATTGTGGATTTTTTTTTAAATTGTTCATTTATAATATATTTAATTTTTTTTCTTTTTGAATAGAAATTTATGATATAAATACTTGTCCACTGCAAGCATTGTTCATAAATTCATTCGCTTATTCTTTGGTCATGGTGTATTTAATTTATTTTCAGATAACAAACATCATTTTTTTTTCAATTCAGATTGTTATGTTAAAAATAATGAAACCACTAAAAAATATATAAAAAATCTGAATGTATATATATATATACATATAGATATATAGATAAATTAAGCAAACCTCATTTGGCATATTTAAATTTCAAAAATATCTATCTCCTTAATAAGAAGGGTATTTAAAACATCTAGACATAAGTGTGACCCACTTATACTCCACTTGCGTGTCCGTTTTCTCCCAGAGCAGATGCCGTGATTGTTCGCTGAACAAAAAACATTTTTTGTTCGAAACACAACATATATATATATATTGATATATATATACTAGTGAAAACAATTGAAGGTACAAATGGTTTTAAAAAGGAAATTAACAAAGCAAATAAAACCAAACCTGGTCAAAATATCATCTGATAAAAAACCAATATGCGGAAAACAAAAACGGACACAACCTGCTCTCTTAATAAGGAAATTGGTCACTTGTCCAACTTAGTAGCTGACCGACACCCTGTCACTCGGAAAAAAAACATGTCAAATAGGATGTCTCTGACAACTACGATTCTCTCGCATTGATATTTCATATTGTTTAAAAGGGTTGTTATCAAACCCTGCAGCAATTGCACCAACTCTTGCATTAATCACTTAACTGTTTCTTTTTTCTGTCATATTAGTCAAAAAAGCATACTTTTTATAAACATTTTTATGAATAAATCAATTATATAAACTCAAATCAGCAGTCAGAAATGTTATAAATATTGAATTTAAAGAATTATCCTAATTTTTATTTTCATTGAAAAAACATATTTTGCCTTAAAGTTGGCATTTTTCCGAAGAAATAAGCAAACTTTAAAAAAAAACCTTTATAAAAATGTATATTAGATTTAGAAACATAATATTGTACCTCCAGTTAATTTTATTCTCTTAAAATTCTGTTTTTGTGTGGTAAAATTTAAGACTTGGAAACAATTACAGTCCAATATCGCAATCGGGACAAAAATTTAGCTTTATTTTTCACCCTTTTTTTACAAATAATTTCTTTTCGTACAGCACACAAAACATTGCCTTGTTGATCTCAATTTTTTGTCGGTGAGAGGAATCACTTCTAAAAAGTTTTTTTCTGTCAATCGAAAGGAATCAAAATTTCTTGTCGTCCGTCCTTTTTTTCTCATTTACCACCCCATGAATTTTAATAAGGTGATCTATAAAAGCAAGCCTGGAATTCAAATGAGATAATTATCTTCCCATTTCGAAAGCATTCTACAATTATTTATCTAAACTATTGAAGAATATTTATTTGTTTTATTTTTTGCCTCTGTTTTTATTGAATAATTTGTGAGAGCTACTGATCGGTTCTATCTACACCACAAGAAATGTCCGGTAACAAACTTTCATAACTTCCAGAATCATTTACATAAATTGTAGACTCACTACTTGATTCAATATCAGAATTATTTTCTGTTATGAGCCTCTCATAATCTCTCATTTTTTTTTCTATTTTAAGCGCCAAATTGAAAAGAAATAATATTCGCAGTTTGTGGTAAACCGAACCAGTAAAAAGAAATTTCCCGCCTTATCTAGTCTAAAACAATGCTTTCAAGCCTAACTTTGAAACGGATATAGACATTGTTTTGTATAATCCTAACTTTACTCTAATATTAGAGACATCTGTTAGAAACATCGCTCCCTAAACGAGCAAAAAATACAGGCAAATTAGAATATTAGAGTAGAAAAAAGTGTTGCCCAAATGCTGCTAGGGCAAGTCCAGAAAGTGCCGTTTCAAGTCCTCGAGCGGTGTTCGGGCAAAATAGGGAAGTGGTTAAAGCCCTTTTGAGCTCATCGATGGTATTTGGATTTGATCTTCAAGTTACAATTGAACGTTTTATAATATCATATACGTGTTCGAATAAATTAAAGTCAAGGGTCATTGCAGTCTACTCCCATTGTACAAGTTTTGCACAGGTGTCGATAACTTACGAAAATTGCTTTAAATGCGAAATAAAGTTCAACGATTTTTACCAATGCAAAACGATTTCTTGATTCATCGAAACGAACAACTACACACAGAGAAGAAAAAAAACGAAGTACACAAAAAAGTGGTTGCTCCATTTCTCCCATGCAAGAGGGAAGGACAATGATAAGGAATGCTGCATTGAATACATAACACCAATCATTGATTATCATCCAATTGGTGGCATTCGTTCACCAACTGAGCGCTGTGTGGGCGTATGTTATCGTCCTCTTTGTCCATATGCTTGGTGGAAAAGTCTGACATAAGGTACTCGTCGCAACACCGCTGACCTACCAGAGTAGCACTGTCTAACATATGAAGGCCAGTATGCCCGACTGTCATAATACCTTCCCAGACCATCAGACCTTCTCAATCATAGTGATCCTTTTCAAAATATTAGAAGGCCGATACCGAATCCAGTATTTTCTCCAGAGAGAGAAAAGCTGGGTTCGCTGTCCAGACTTAATCGAGATTCAATGCTGAAGAAAAACTAATCTTAATTACCCTCTGCTCAAGACTTGGTGATCTCGGCGCCGTGCTAAATAGACTATTGGATATAAGAAATGGGTGAAAAAAAATCAAGAAACATGGATTGGCAAAGATACGTTTTAAAACATCCTTATGTTACATGCTTCAGCAAACCTCTATATAAACGCAATCACAGAGCCATTTCCTTCCGACGTCACAAACCACTGTGTGGCAGAGGTTCCGTAAGCAGCTTAACTCTCACTGATAACTTATTTGAGTACAGGTGTTAATTATTTTCTTCATTTCTTTTTTTAAAAAAAACCGTTTTTCCCATAAACTTTTTTTAACATTATATATTTTTATGCAAACATACATATATATTTATTTTTTTGTAATGACGTTTCATAAAATTCAGTAATTTATACTTATCTTAATAATAAAATGGCTTATATAAAAAAAAACTTAATCATACTGATATATTAAAAAAAACCGGATAAGGTATTTTAAATTTATTGGAAAATAAGAAAGATATTTTAAAATTGTAAGTTATACACATAATATTCTTTAAATATTATAATAAGTACATTTTTAATTGTATTTTATGAGATATGTCTACTTAAAAATGATATTAATCAGGAAAATAAAGAAAAGAAGAAAGGGGGGGGGTGATAAAATGATATAATGCATTATGAATATTTCTATTCATTTGTTATATTAATTTTATATTATTCGCAATAAAATCATGAACCTGTGAAAGATTCAACATAAAATAGATTATCAAGTATTTGCTTAGAAAACATACATTTGCATTTATATTAACAAACTATTATGATAATCCATATTTATAAAAGAAAGAGTTTGTTTGTGTGTTTCACACACCTGTTCCAGCCAAACCAAGCAACCCAGAAGTATAAATTTTCGTAGATAAATACTATAGGTGAGAATGCTATCACTACGAAGATTGTTTTTCGAAATTCACTTTAGAATTTCTAATATTAAATTTTTAAGCTATTTTCAAGCTAAATGGAGATATGACGTCATCAGACGTGTCAAGCCTTAACTCTGCAAAAATTAAGGTTTAAAACAGTTTTCTGGGAGTATCACATTTTATTATAAATATATTTATTTATGGTTGTATTTATTCATTTTTTTAAAATTCTTTGAGGTGGAATTACATTTTTTTGTGTGGAATAAATGATTATTAAGTCTTCCTAATTTTGTTTTTTAGTTTTTCAACAATGCAACATTGTTTTTTTTTATTGAACGTTCAATCTATCCTTTTCCGTAATTCTAAATAAGGATATATCGCTGGATGGATTCAAATAAGAAGGATGTAATTTTGCAACAGCTTTTTCTGACCAACTAGGTATTTTAAACGGATCGCAGTGGGCAAGATGTTACCTTTAAAATGTACTGATATTCAGGCGATGTTTTAGTTCTAATCTTAACTTACATGGTGCCGACAACCGTCTGTGTCGTGGTATCAACATCAGATGGATTGTAGCCGGCCAACGTGAGTGAATGACACTAAAGTTTAGCTACAGCTTTAAATTTATGTATCTGTGTAGTTTTGTTTATGGCTATTTCTTCTATACTTTTGTTGCCTGTAATTAAAAAAAATACGGAAAAGAACATTGAAGCTATGGATGCAATTAAATGCATATTGAAGAATTTTCCTTCTGACTATCTGTTCTTCATGCTGATTGTGTATAAACACATGCATTGCATAATTTTTTTACATATGAATGTTTCTTGTTTTACATATCTATGCCATTTTCTGTCGTTGAAAATAATGATTATTGTTATTCTTCCGCCATCGGTATATTCAATATTTTCTTCATTGTAGTAAAATATTACTTAAAGTATAACAGAAAAAAACGATTCAACTCAAACTAATTGCTCTTAATCCTTTGGTAATATTGTGAAGATATAATTCCTCCTATATTTATGAGAAACCAGAATGTACTATGTTTCTTTACATTTCTCTGTTTGTGACATCACGGCCCCTACGACCGATAAGAAATCAGTTTTGTTTTAAATGGAAAAAAAAATCAGAATTTTTCTTAACGAGAAACTATTTGTTGAAACTATGATCAGGTGCACCTTGAGACAATATTCTCATACTTTCTTCTTTTGGGTTCCTTTGAATTCAATGCTGACCAGAATTTTCGTCATGGCTTAACTTTGCTTCTGACAAACTTCAAACCAAAAAATTGTATCATTTGTGATGGAAGATTTTTTGCACAGAAGGAAGATGCACCTTGAAAAGATTTCTTTAAAATTCAGTGTTGAAGTATTTTACGTCTCATGCCATCATGGTTTAACATTGCTTTTGATAATCTGTTCCTCCACATAGTTTCTTGGATATAATATGCATATTTTACGATATCATACAGTCTATATATGATATATATATATATATATATATATGTATTTCAATTATCACTAAAGTTATTTATTACTGTATGCACTCATTCGCTTACTCGTTGTAATCAAATTATAACTTTTAATAGAAATTTAGCCAGAAAATATTGTTTCAATAATTAATTTTTTAGCAATATGGTTATTATTTGTTTCATTCAGTACTGTTATTGGTTCTGGACTATTACAAAGGGGAACTTTTTCAGGTAGATTTTGATTTTAATTCATACAAATTAATTTTTTTAGAATTGAATTACATTTATTACTCTATATTAGATGTATTGCCTAGATGTAAATAGTATTGCGCACACACATACAACATGCAGTACTAGTTAAATTTTTTTTCAGTTGAAGACTTCCTAATATTTCTTATTTATGATAGCATTTAGTGAATCAGTTTATCATTAATTTTTGGGGGGTTTATCTATTGCAGGTTTTTTTACCCATAGTTCCCATAGCAGAAATTTACTATTGCTATCACTGCATAGCGTCTAACACGAGTGCGGCCATCATGGTCCCACAAATTGAAGCGGGATTCATCTGAAAAGACAACTCGGCGACAATCAGCTTTCCCTATGGCCCAGAGTATTGGCAAATGCAGGTGAAGGTGGGCTGGTCGGAAAACTTTGTTTAAACATGCAATCCTGGTTCCGAAGGCCAGGAGTTTGCTATAGTACTACTGTGGCTAATACTTTTTACTATATTGACTGTTTATCTTAGGTTTATAACTATTTTGTGTATATTTATGAATTGTCTATACATAATAGACAAAATAGTGACAAACATTTTCCACTGTGCTTTGTCTCTTACACACCAAAAATACATAGCATTCATACAAACATGTATATATAAATATTCTATATGCATACAGTCATATGGGGGATGTATGCATAAGCTAAGCTAATATATGCCGTATATTTCCTTTTTTATCCAACAATTTATAAAAATGTTTTTGTAAGAAAGTGATAATCTTTTTTTTCAAATCGACTACCTTCCGAAAAAATACAGTTGGAAACGGATTTGTTTAACATTTTTTCATTAGCCATGCACAAGCCATTTAACCTTTTGAGTGTTTTGATTGGAACTTTTATACGTCAACCGAAATGAAAATTGTCACATAAATCTCTTGAAAGTCAATATCAAAATTGAAGTTTCGAAATAGTTCTTAATATTCACATTGACTATTTGGAATGAATTAAAAGTAGCCGTACATGAATTCCGGTTCTTGTTTATTTTTAAAAGAAAAGAAAATGGAGCAATGTACAGGATATCAATAGAATGGGGGGGGAATGTCTAAGCTTCTGATATATTTAACAGAAATAAACTATTATTTTTAGCTTGTGGCGTTTTACATTACAGCATTATTATTGAAAAATATTCCTTAATATTACTTACTTGCTTAGCAGTGTTTCACAACTATATAATTTTTTTTTATATTTGGCTGATATACCTATAAGCTTAGATCTTCGGATAAATTTTTGAAAAAACAACAATTTAATCTCGGTTTATGGACAGATCAACTTTTTTTTCGAAAATATATGTGGGATGTTTTGTGTTTAATTGATGTATAAAATGTACTAAAATTTATCTTTTTACCAAAAAATATAGTAATTTTTTAATTAAAAAACTTAAATTGTGAGAATCAATTACACGGGACAATCTGACAAGTTTATTTTCCACGATGACGAGAACAATTCATGTTAGCGGTTAGTGGTGATGTCAGTGTGGCAAGGCCTATTTTGGTTAGGATTCCCCAAATAACTGCAATGCAAAATGTAACTTTTCATTAAAATTTAATTTAACCCTTAAAATGAGTGTTAAAAATGGAAGATTGCCAAAATAATGATTTATAGGACAAAAATGTGGCTTTTAAAAGAGTAGCAATTAGAGCTTAGCATTGGCAAAAATAGAAATAATTCAATATGATTCCATTTAAACTAATGAATATTTTTTTCGACAAATTTATGTGTTAGAATTATTAAGAGACATTCATATTATTGTATCAAAAACTTTTTCAACTTTGACAAATTTGTAATTTTTTTTTCTTAATCATCTTTTGAAAGGTATACGTTTTTAATACGAACAAGAAATTTAAACAACTAAGTACATGTTTTGCTGAAAATTAACCATTTACTACTTTACGTATTTTTATTTTATCTTTAATTTAGTCATTTTATCAATACTAGAAAGTAAATGGAAAATTGAAATATTAGCTATAACGAACAAACATCGAAGATCTTTACTGTTTTTAGCCATGACGTCATCTTATGAAAACCTTAATTGTTTGCATCAAAACAAGACATTTTTCTGAGATTATATAAACTTAACGAGATGTTTTAAATTACATAAACTTCACAGCATGAATCTTGCATATAATAAATCTTAGTCTGGGCTATTTATGTTTGAGAAAAATGATTTTTCAACAGAGTTCTTTTGAACTGTTGTTCATAAAACATATTTCATTTTTTTAAAATCTTAATAAAGGTAGGATACGTTTAATATCGTCTTCAAAAAGAAAGATGCCGATGTTTTTATAATGTTTTTTTTATTATTATTGTTCGAAAAAGGCAATTTTTCAATTAGTCTTCCTTCTAAATAAAAATGATGTGAAAAAAAGACAAGTAAACGATTATGAGAATGTTTAATACACTGGTGTATTCCTATTATGTTTCAGTAATAATTTATAGCACCTTTTCTCAAACTGTGAGGTACGCCTCCTTCAGGGGATACGAAAACCTTATAGGAGGCAAGTATATTAAAAAGTCAAAAATAAAAAATAAAAAAAAAATTATTAATTTACTAAAATTACAAAATACCTTCTGAACTATGAAAAAAAAAACATCAATAACTGCAATAATAATTACAGAATAAATAGTTTCGTAATAAAAGTACTATTTTATCTAAACTTGCTAAAAAAGCGAATTATAGCTGGTACTTTCAAACCTAAGTTTGGTTTTAGAAGTTCAATTTTATTACATAGTTTTGTGGAAGATATTTTCCATTATAAAGTAGCAGTTTTCGGTCAATTGAAATTGGCAGAACTTCTTCATATATTTCACCTGAAATATAGTGTATTGAAATCTTATAGCAATTATTAGTTAAAATTAACAAAAAGTAAAATAATGATTGAATTTTCAAAGTAATATTTACAAAAGCTATCTAACTATAAGAAAAAGTCAATTTTAGGCCTTAAATATATAAACTATAGTATATTAACTAATACTTAATTTGTATTTTAAATATGAAAGTTACTTATTTTTACAAAATATTGTATGAAAGCTAATGATTTTGAATGATGTCCGCTTTATAAATTTTAATTCGAATTAATACTTATTCTTTAGATTTATATAATTATTAAATTTAAAATGCAATGCAATATAGAAAAGATCGAAATATGTGAAAAAAGAAATTATAAAAAAAATTCAAAGCATTCAGCAGAATATAAAGCATTTTAAAGTTTTTCTAGATATTTACGTTATCCCTTAAGAATAATTCAAATTCTTTTGAAAAATCTTTTCCATCTATCCATTGCAATTAATTTCATAATAGTATTACTTTTTGCTCCTTTTGGTTACTTTAATTAATTCTTCCATGCTAAACCTTTTCTTATAATACGGCATAATAAAGCATTAGAATCTGAAGCTTTCAATTTTAATTAAAACTTTCCGATTAAATACAATTCCATCATAATTGGATGAATCAATTCGATGATTGAATCTAAATCGGGAAAAGAGAGGAAAAACGATATTTTTTTCCCTTCTCTTCCTCCTGAAAGTTTAATTTTATATTATGACAAAAGCGAACCCGATTTAAGTTATAAAATTTTTTCCAGATTTCGAGTGTATGTAATCGGAAAACAATTTTCTGAGTTAATTAATTCTGGAATTCTTTCCCCATCACCGAATTATATGCTTTCAATCAGTTAAACTTCACTTAAGCCCTAGCAAAGTAATAACAAACCACTTTCACTCAAGAAAATAAAAAAGTAGAAAAAAATGTGTTTTTAGAAAAGAAAATTCTTCCTTTTAATGTAGTCTTCAATGCCCGTTCTTTTTCTAATTTTGATTAGTAAATTAGTTTTCCAATACAACAATAGATAAGTGCTAAAATAACTGAGCTAAATAGAAGCAGTTTCTATTAATGCATTGAATTTTTCTACAACTTTAGAATTTTAGAAGATCATACAAAAACGTCAGGGTTTAACGTATATTTAAAATATATTTTATAATAAATTATCTGTATGTTTGAAGTTTTATAATTTGAGTAAAACTTTAACTCAGCATTTTTATTGTTTTTTTAAAGGAGATTTAATCACACCTCTTGTTAGGGCAAACCAAGATTTCACCGAAATCTCTGCAAAATTTAAAAAGAGTTCACTTTATAAAAAGTATTAAATTCATTCAACTGTTACTATTTAAATATTCTATGACATACTTCTGAGTACCAAACTCAACAAAAAGTACTTTAAATTAAGACAATAACGTTTTCATTAAATTAGAAAGATGAACGGTTACTTACAATAGCATCATCCATGAACTTTAACACTAAAACTAACTTTTTTGATAGAAAATGGCAGATTCACAAGTCTTATAACAAAATTAATAATTCAGTGCTGCTTGCTTTTATCAGTGCTGTCTTTTATGTAAACGTATCATTTCTAAAGTTGCTTCTTTTTTTTTAAAATTTGTATAAACAAATACAATGAACACATTTTCAATAAATTTATTGATTTAGGATTCACTTTAATGAGGAGTAAATACATATGAATAGATGATACATTACTCTTTAAGGATATTAGTTGAGTAAATATTACAAATAAATTGATATTTGCTTATAACATTACGTTTGTCATATAAAAATTTAAAAATAAATGTTATCTATCTCATTTCCTTTCCAGTTAATATTTTATTTCTTTCAAGCTTTTGTACGTAAATTATTCTAAAAAGATTTGTAAGGTAATTTGATGCCTCAAATTTGAATATAGAAGATTTTAATAGAAAAAATATGTAGTCATTAAAACATGCCCTGTATACCTACATTTATAACGATCATGTCACAAAAATAAAATATAAATTATAAGTGTACAGATTTACTAAAAAAAATATGGAGAAGTGTTTAATAGTCTTTTGAAGATATGAAAGGTCAATTCAAACAGCACAGACATATTCTTCAGAAGTAAATGCTCATTTATTATGAAACACTTTAACAATTACAGTAGATTTCTTTGTAGAAAATAACATATAAATCGCAAGTATATTTCCTAGATAGAATAAATTCAACTCACATAAACATAGAATACCGCTATTCAAATCCTTATTTATCGCGTAAGTTATATTAAATACAAAGTCGCTGCCAAATTTAAAACTTTCTAAAATTGCTTACCTGTATTACGTTTAAAAATGTTAGATATAATCTTTTTCGAGTTCTTACTGCTATCTTGGCAATTACTCATCCAACTCTTTTCTAGATTTTCTAAGAACATATATCTTTGTAATCTAATTTGGCAACTTGATGACATTTGTTGATGGAATTCATTGCCTTGTTCAGCCCTACTGCCTAAACCTTCTTATTTTTTCATCAAAAAAGCATTTTCTATTTAGCACTTTAAAAATTACACTTTCCAGGCACTTTGTCAACAGGATGTGCCATCTGTCCTTTCGATGTACTGAGGTATTCGGTCGATGCAAACAACTGTTGACTTAGATGTCGACAACTTTCGAATCCGGATCAGCATCAATTAAAATCTTGATATACAAGACTTCCCATTGATGCTACAGTTTTTAATTGAGTCAAAGATGTCTTTAAGTATTGTGAAACCAAACATAATCAAATTCCATGAAGCGAAAAACCACTTGCATCGTAAAGAATCTCCACTGTCACGCATAATGGAAATTCTTCCACTGATGAAATGGTGAACACTCGCCCAATGTGTTTGTTCAGTGCAGGAGTATTCAGCAAGCAATGAGAGAGAATCACTCGGTATCTCAAGTAGGAAATCACATAATAAACTTAAATCTTTTAAGGTGACCAATCAGTCTTCACATAAAAAGAACTCTGGTTGGTTAGAATGAAAGAAGTATGGTGTAAATAATAGTAGGGTAATAGAAAATTCATGTGAAAAGATGGCTGAAAACGGTTTGAAGTGATTTTATGTTGTAAGGTTCGCGAATTTGTATAAAACATGCGTAATGTTTTTAGAAAATTGTGTCACATGTTGACAAAAAAAAAACTTTCATAATAAATAAATAAAATAAAATAAAGACTTTACTTCGGTAAAAAGATAAATTTTTTCATTAAGGTAACTGAAAGGTGATAGTGTTCAAAATTTGGATTTTTTTTTTACTTTTAAAAAAATAAAGGAATGCATCCATAGGTGTATTATTTATGAGAATTCATCAAATAGAAAGCTAGAAAATTGAATTTTAAAATTTTAAACAAATGTGATGTAACTGTGAATCAGGCAAACTTTCTTTAAAATTCGTATTGCATTTAATGTGTATTGAAAACACATATTTTTCTTTCTAAAGAATGTATTTTTTTCTATATTACATGTTCAAATTTACTGAAAAATTCTACATTTTTTTTGTGCAAAAATTACGGAAAATTTAAGTGATTAGTTACAAAGTTTTAAAATAAAATTTTGTTTTTTGAAATGTTAATTATGTGTAGTTAATTATGTCTAGTTTTGTATTTATTATTCTCATGTATTTCTTAAGTTATATAAGTAAAGTGGAGATAGTGCAATGGGGATCTTGAGAATTATTCTATATTAAAAACACAGCTTGTGTGTGTGGTAAAATATACATTTCGTTTTTCGAACTGCTTATTATTAACATTTGAAAGCTCATGAATAACTCTATATGTTTATAAATGATGGTTTAACTTTAAAATAAATAAATATTCAGATGTATGATTACACAAATATATATTATTTTGTTATAATTTTTAAAAACAGAGTTCCATTTGAATTAGACATCAAATTAACTTCTTAAATTCATGAAAGACATTTTCTTTGTGTATTTTTATAACAATAAAAATATGAGTAAGGAATTTTATAATATCCTGTAATGATGATGCTCAAAGTGAAGTAAAAATACTAAAACTTTTATACATAAAACTTTGGGATTTTAAGTGGAAGAAGATGTGAATCATTGCGATAACAGGTTTTGATGAAGTAGGAAAAGAATAATTAAAAAGACTTCTAAATAATCTAGAATTTAAACTTACAATTTAAAAACTGAGAAATGATGCAAAATAATCCAATCAATAGTGGTATGTCTTTATATTGTATTAAAAATATTATTTTAAAAATCATTGATGAAATTTCTTTATATGCGATTTTCTCAAAATGCATCTTTGGTGACTCCGGTACACTTTTCTCAAAATCTACTTTACCAATAGTGCTGATATTTTGTATACGATAAGATCCACGAATTTTCATTAAAGTGAATGAATTTTTTATTAAAATAAACATTCCGAAATTTTAGATATAGCACAATTTCTGCATAAAATTTAAAGAATTTTGAATCACTAAATTTAAATATTTTTAAAATGCCATTTCATTCATTTTAAGCATTGTTATGTTTGCAAAAACTTTGTAAAATTTTCTAGCTATATATGCAGTTTATTTTATGCAAACTGTACCTAAATGTAAGAACATGCCTTGAAAATAAAGAATAGTTATTGATTAATTATTGCTCATACAGATTTTTTGTAATTTAAAATGGATTTTTTTTACATTAACAGGTACACATATAAATAAACAGATGATTCAACATAAAAATGTTACTTCCGTTGCTTTTAACTTAAATAAGTGAGAATCATTTAAATTCCGGGCAAAAAAAGTTCATTTGTCTTTTTTGCAGAGGTTACAGTTACCTTAAAACAATATTATTTCTAAATGAGTGGGGAAACTATGAAAATCAAACAGTGCATTTAACAACGGAAATTTAGGTTAATTACTGAAAACGGGGTGCACAACTTTATCTAAATGTTTATATTAAAATCAAGTTAAAACAAAAATTTATCAAATAATATTAGCTTAAGTTTGTATTAAATTCAAGATTTAGCTTTTTTTTTTGAAGGACAAAATCTTATTCCTGTTAAGTTCCACTTCTTATAAATTAGTTTAAAAGTACAAACAAGGTCTTATTTTGCTAGCTGCTCTTGAAAAAGAAGTACATCTCGAAAAAAAGAGTGGAATTGACAAGAACTGTTCTCGTGACTTCATCCCACACGCCTTCTCAATCCATATGTCCAGTTTCGCCTCAATCGAACAGTCCAGTTATGAGTACTGTATCATTGAGTAAATATGTGCAACTGCATTCTGTCGGAAAAATGTCGAATCAGCATCCAATTTGTTGTGAAGCTTAAGAAATCAGCCACAAAAATTTAAAGTATTACCCGGGGCTGATGGAGATAAAAATTTGTCTAGTGCAAATGTGTTTGAATGATACAAGGGGTGATCAAATGAAAAGGTACGAAACGACATAAAAATGAAAAAGTTAAATATTTGCATATTCCGCCAAGGGAGAATGTAGAGAGACATCTCGGGATGCCATTGGAGACTCTGACTGGGATCGGATCATGTGCGGGTGCCCGCATGCGCAGGAGAGAGCAAAGGCTCTTATAAAAAGCGGCGTCCAAATGATACGAGCACAGAATTACTCGAGCACAAAAAAAGCATTAACTCCGATGTGTACTGTGAAACACTCCGACGCCTACGTAGGTCCATCAAGAACAAAAGACCGGGGCTGCTCACGGAAGGTGTGGTTCTGCTCCATGATAACGCGCGTCCACACGTCTCCAGAGTCACACAAATGGAACTGGACAAGTTCCAATGGGAGACATTGGATCATCCGTCCTACAGTCCGGACATGTAACCCTGCGATTTCCATGTGTTTGGTCCACTGAAGAAACACCTGAAAGGAAAGCGCTTCAACTCGGACGACGTACTCAAGGACACTGTGAAGGACTGGGTCTCGTCACAGCCACAGGAATTCTGGGAACAAGGAATCCTGTGGCTTGTTCATCAGTGGGATCGTTGTGCTCAGGCCTATGGTGTATATTTTGAATAAAGTCTATTTTTGTACCCACCGTGTCGTTTCGTACCTTTTCATTTGATCACCCCTTGTATAAGAGGTTGCCAGAGAAAGGGCCGGTGCGGAAGATGATGAAGCTGCTGAGTATCCAAGGACTGCTCTTAGAGACGAAATTCGTTATATAAGTGGGATCCCACTCACATCAGTTGTCAGTCTGATAATAAATACTAATACGTTGAACTACTTAAAAGACTTAATGAAAGAATTTGGGAACAAAAACAGAATTTCGGAGTGATGGAAAGCTGTTGCTCCAAGACAATGCATCCGCTCGCATGGCCCTATCTGTGAAGCAGATTCTGACCAGCAGAAATATTGTTGTGATGGGGGGCAATCTCCTTATTCACCAGATTCGGCCCCATAGGGGAGACTTGTTTTATTTCCTGTAGTGAAATATTGCTGAAAGGGAATCCATTTTATCTCAGTTAAAGAGGTTCATGCGAAATCGAAAATTCTGTTAAAGGGACTTTACTAAATTTTCGTTTCAGAACTGTTACCGACAATGACAGCACCAAATGCAGAAATATGTGAATGATAAAGGGAGCTTATTTGAAGGTGATACTGTCATGGAAAACTGGTTTTTTTAAGCACATTGATTTATTGGACCAGTTTTTTTGTGTGTGTCACACCTAGTAAAGTTACCTTGTAGCTTTACTGAGGTTATTTTGATTTAAGAAACTGGTTTCTAGCTAAATACATGAAGTAAAAGGTTGAATGATGTATTAAAATTTTTATTTACATAAATATTCACAAATTATGAAGAGAATAGGGAATAATATATGAAAGCATAATAAATTCTACTAATTTAAAGATATCATTATTGTTGGTGTCATGAAAAAGTAAGTAATTTTCATTTAAAAATTAGTGTTCGGATGAAATTAATGAATAACTTATGAGGTGCTATGTAGAGCAGTAATTCCCAAAGTGGTCTATATAGACCACCAGGTGTCTATAACAACCTGCGAGGGGCCATGTCAGCGAAAAAATAATTTGGGGATCCTTGAGGTGTAAATGGGGGTCTACGAAAGACTAAACCAGATCGTGACATTAAATTTAAAGCAAAATTTAATCAAGTGGAAACCAGATTTATTTATATTTACAAAGTGACAGCATAAATTTTACTCAGATAGATATCAAATTTCGATTAGGTGCTTTTTCTGCGTTTTTTTTATATGAACTCTCTTTTTAAATTTGGAAGTTTTCATTGCTTATTTTTGAAAATTTAAAATTTTGTTATAGATAGGAATCATTATTATAATAATAAATTTGCTTAAATACACTATCTTAATTTCTGAAATTCTTTTGCATTGAAAGAAAATTGTACAGTTACAAGTTTTTTGCTAAACACAATTGTAAAGCAAAACATATTACATTTATTTATTGCAAGCTAAAAAAAATCGGCTACCTTTTTAATTCCAGAGCATCGATTTTCCGTAGAACATTAATTAAGAAAGTTTTATCAATGCTCTGGAATTATGATGATATCTTTTTTAAAGTTTTTGTAAAATATTAGATTAGGAATTCCGTAATATTTTATATTTTTACTGATTGCAATTTAATGATCAAGAATTAAAGTTGCTATGAGTTAATTTACAGAAAAAGATTTTATATAGGTTGATATAACTTTTTAAAATGTTTTGAATAGTTTAATCCGCAATCTAGTACTGTTGCAATAAGCCACTTCCATTTAGAAATAGTCTTGTGGAAACAATCATTGCATGCACCTTTCTTAAAATGTAAATACATTTTCTAGTGAAAATATAATATTCTCTGAATATATAATTTTCTCTGTGAAATACTCTTCTGTCAATATATACTTAACTTGTGATATGTGAATGCAAATATGAACTCTGTAATTATTAGTGAGAACTTTTCTATTCATAATGAAATATTTCTCATTGATATATATTCTACAATATCAAATTTAACTTGGACCTTTTATTGAAACGATTTTCTTTAAACAGACTGGAATTCGAAATGGAAACTTTTAATCTTAAAGCACAATTTTTCACAGTCCGCTACCTTAACGATAGTGTATCAATACAAAAAGCTTAGTAAATTATTGCGGCTTAACGTCATCGATGTTATCATGTTACAGCACCACAGATTCTACTTTATTTTCACGTCACTGTATATTTAAATAATAACCTACTTAATAATCAACCTTCTTAATTTTGCATTCCTGTCAGAAATAAGTAAATTTTGTACTTTGATAAATATATCCAATTTTCTAAAAATAACTAAAATATTTGTAATTTTAGTTTCTTCAGCATTTTCTATAAATGCCTTCAAATATAAAGCTGCAATTATTTGATTAATTCTAGTTATATCATTTCTACAATATCACATATGGTAAATTGTATTAATATACTATATATATATATACTGCTGGATACCGTAAATGCAACACCCTGAATGAAGCACGCAAATAACATGAAATTTACAACATGCATTAGCGGAGGTTAGATATGCCAATGATTAGAATTTCAGCGCAGACACACATCTCGCACGCCTGTGGCACCACCTCAAAGCGCTATTTAAGGCTTGGAGATTTTGACGATTTCAAGTTCGGCAATTGTGTTTTTCTTGAGTTTTTAAAAAAAACGATCAGTTATGTCTCGTAGAAAACAACGATCAGCTTTTCATCAAGTATCCGAGTTCGACAGAGGAAGGATAGTGGTCTGCCAATATTATGGATTAGCTTTCAGGGAAATCGGTAGTCGTGTTGGACGAAACCAAACAACTGAAAAGCGAATATGTGACCGTTGGATGCAGGAGGGTACGACGGACCGACGTGGTCCATCGCATCCACCTCACTGCACCACTTCAAGTAAGGACAGGCAAATTGTGCGCATGGCAGTAACGGATCTGTGCGATCCGTTACTGTGTGTCAGTTACTGTGCACAGCACATTGAGACTGTAACGCATCATTCATTCTCTGCGCGTACCATTCAACGCCGTTTACAGAAGAGTGGTCTGACCGCAAGACGTCCATTGATAGGTCTACTCTTTACGCAGAACCACAGACGTCTCTGCCGTCAATGGTGCGATAAAAGAAGGATGTGGGTGGCAGAATGGAATGAAGTTGTCTTAAGTGACGAGTCACGCATCTATCTACAACACCACGATGGTCGGATTCGAGTCTGGAGACACCGTGGAGAGAGGATGCTGAACAGCTGCGTTATGCACCGCCACACTGGTCTTGCACCGGGTATTATGGTATGAGGCGGTATTGGATATCACTCTCGCACTCCTCTAGTACGCATTGCCGGTACTTTAAACAGCCAGCGTTACATCTGCGAGATGTTGGATCCAGTTGTCCTTCCTTACCTTCAGGTCTTGGCCACAGCCATATTTCAACAGGATAATGCGCGACCACACGTGGCACGCATTGTCCAAAGGCTCTTCGTCAATCACCAGATTGAATTGCTTCGCTGGCCGGCTTGCACTCCGGATCTTTCGCCCATAGAAAACATGTGGTTCATGGTTGCTCAACGATTGTCCCAGATTACTCCCCAGCTGCCACACGAGATCAACTTTTTCAACATGTGGAAGCTGCTTAATCTGCTGTTCCTCAAGAACACATCCAAAGTCTCTTTGAATCAATGCCGAAGCGTGTGGCAGCGGTCATCTCCAACAATGACGGCTAGTCTGGCTACTAATTCTGGCAGGAAGAAAAAGTTTAGATCATTCCTTTGCAGAGGACGGTAATTTTAGTCAAAAACAACATTCCACAGCAACGCCATCTAGCGTGCTTATTAAAACGCTGACGTGATTTTCTCTTCAGAGGCCCACTAACCATCGACTAGGAAGCATCGAATCAGTGCGTCCGCGCTCTTTCGCCACAACTGGCGGTAAGTCACCTGCACATCTCATAATGAGTTTTATTTAATTTCTAACGTCCTCCTAAAAGGAACTATCTATCCTTCCTATATTAATGTCTGCCTATAAATGTTCCTACATTTTTAAATGCCTGCATGTCTCACTTTCCTTTTTGTAAATATTCCTCATGTAAGTACTCTCCTATAATTCATAATAAATTATTTAGTTTCTTTAAACTATGTTGTCTACTCTATATTTCAAAGTTAACCCATACATCATAAATACCCCTAGACAACCCGCCAAATAAAACCCCCGCAATCTGAAGAATCTAATTTTTTAGGAAGATTTCGGTTAGATTCCCACATATATATATATTCATTATATTTTGAAGAATTTTTAAATGTTTGGATTAAAAACATATTTAATTAAATAACATATTACATTACATATTCTACCAATCACCTGCCATAAATATAAGTTAAGAAAGTGTCATGTAATTCCATCTGAATGGAAATAAAAAGTATTTAAAAGAATTTGCGTAAATTTTTAATTCTAATGTAAAATTCTAAATATACTCTTTCAAATGTTTTAGAAAAAAATTAACTTGTATAACAAGAAAAAAAAATCAGGTTGATTATTTTATAAAATAAAAACGAATGAAAAATACTTTGGGACAATTTATATGTTGTTTGGAAATTATAGAGATATATTTCTTTATTACTAACCACGAAGTAAATTATAAATAAATTTAAAGACGGTTTATTCTAATTTCTTATATAGTCTATGTTTTAAGAATCCTTTTAGTTTAAATAACTATGAAATGTTTCCTAAAACTCATTAACTTTTGTATATTAAAATAATTCTTCTTTGCCTTATATAAGCGACTAAAAAAATGTTTTTAATATGACAGGCGAATGATTTTTGTTCTTTCAATAAGTGTTATAATTGGAAAAAGATTAAGATTACTTGGCATTCAAGCTTCAGGAAGCATATATTTAAGCTGTTTAAATGAAAATAAAAAATAATCTAAGAAGCGGATGATAATGTTGCATATTTATTTTTATAAGATGAAAAGGTAAACAAAAATGTATCTATGTATTAATAAAAACAAATTTGCAATAACATTTGAGAAATATAATTTTACACACACAAATAAAAAAAAATTGCGATGCATAACATTATAATCATTTAAAAAAATGGTATAGAATGAAATCTTCAAAAGAATGTGCGTGACTATATTTTTAATTTCAGAACTTTATACTTAATTATGTACAGAGTAGGATGCAATAATATTTTATTGGAAATAACACATAAATTGTTTGAAAATAACGCATTTAATTTAAGGAATTCAAGTGTTTTGAATGGTATTAAACTGAAGTAACTCATGTTGATAATTGCAGCTTATTTTAAACATTTACTTTATTCTGAGTTCAATGATTTGGAAATAGTAAAAAAAAAAATGGTTTTGTATTTTGCTTATATACTTTAAGTAACATAATTTATTTAATTTTTACTTTTAATTTTGAAATACCAACAAACTAGGATCATTTTATTTGAATTAAATATATTTTTACTTATTGTGTGTTTTATTTTCCCCTTACACAGAAATGTTCAAGAAATTAAAATAACCATTATTTAATATACACACGCATTTTTATTTGGGATTACTGTAGTATTTTATCTTGAATTATGCGCAGCTTATTTTATCAATTTCATTTCCTTTATTACTTCGAAATATTCAATACGAAACAGTTAAGATAAACGTATTATGATTTACGTTCTTTTCGGAGCAAATGCGCAGAATGAAATAATATGTAGACTTTAGAAAGTGAGTCAGAAACAGTCGTGACTTCCTACTACTGAATACATAAACCATCTTTCTCTTTATCTCTCCAAAAGATATATTAATGATATTTTAAGATTGCACTGTATTCTTAGCGCAGCGATAATTAAGCAAATGATTAAAAGTGGTGAGACAGGAACTACTGGCTGGAATTTCAAATATTCTTGTACATCATGCATGATTTATGAAAACCATTTTATCCAAGAATCGCAGTTAAGGAGAGCTGTTGAGGAGTTAAAGAAAATTTATTCTGAATCAAGCCATTTGTGTGGAGACTTTTGCCAGGCGATGATTAATGCTACTGCTGTTAACACGCTTCCTTTGCACGATTTCGAGTTGATTTCCATTACTAGAATGACTTTCGCGACATACACAATTGAGTTAAGAGAAACTAGGCAAGCAATCTTTCTCGACTTGATAAACATTAGATCTAAACAGATTAATCAAACTCTACATTGATGAGTTCTATACGTATGAACCGGAATTTATACACAGACTTTGCTTGTGTAACTAAATGCTAAGTCCTTTTTAATATAAACAAGTAAATTTTTAAATTTATTTCTTCTTATGTTTTCAAAACTTACGTAACACTTTATTAACTAAAAAATTATGCCCAAACTTGTTTAGTTTTCAAAAATGCTTAAATTTCCTTTTTGTATAATTATTTATCTAACTCTGGACTCTATATGTACTATTCTATGATTTGAACAATATATATTATTCTCTGAAAATAGCTGGTATAAATTAATTCGAATTTGCTTTTGTTCATATCAAACAGTAATATACTCTTCTACTAGTAAAATGCGTGAAATATATTTTAAGCACATCTATTATTGAAGAACATAATTTTTATTTGTTTAGCTCTCGATTGTTATATATTGTGTGCTTGGTAAAAAATGTTCGTTATTCAGTGCAAAGTGTATTGCAATCCATATTAATGAATCTAAGAAGTTATGCACGTTTTGTTTCATTAGGAATATTAATTTACAATTTCTTTAAAATTAAAATTATTATTTTATCTACTTTAAATTTATTTAAAAGCAATTGTAATTAGTATAGATTCAATCATATTTTTTATAAACAATTTTTAGGAAAAAGGAGGACTTTAAAGACAAAGCAATTACAAATTACATAATTATAACAACCTGTCGATACCAAAGACAATAAATTCAAGTATCTTAAAAATTTGAGTTAATTAATATAGATTTCATTCAATTGGGGGTGTTCTTTTAATGTACTTTTACTTCTCTTATAATACTGAACAATTCATGATAAACACAGTAATGCTATTACTTAGACAAAAATTAAACAAATATTCTAAGCAGATAACAAAGGAAAAGGCAAAGTGTTTGAATACACTTTGCATTTTTATTTGGAATATTTTTGAAAGAAACAAGAAACACTCATTGAAGTCAAACAAGAAACGTCAACAATTGCTGATGTTCTAATAAGAAGATTATATATTTAGTTCTCTCTAAGCTTGCATTCAGACCAAAGAACGCAATTCAATTCTACTTTTTTCACGGAAGTCTGAAACTTTTTATGCATTGAGAAAATGCAAACTGCGTTACACATTCATTCTAACAGATGGTGAAGAGATGTATAAAGACTATTTTGAAAGACTTTTCAGTGTACATCTCTAGAAATCAGACCAATTGCCATTTGAATTGGAATGATCCTATATCACTTTAATTTAAAAATGACTTTCATAACCTTGAGTATCCATTTTTTTTAGTAACTTAGAATACAGTTTTACAAATTCACGACGCACATTATGTACTCAAACATATCTTGCAATATAAAATCAAATGAATCCCATTTCAGTCACTTTTTCACACCTCTCTCCATTCTCTCACCATTCGATATCCTTTTCCGACTTAAAGCCACCCAGTACCCTACAAATTAAAAAAAAACAACAAAACAAACAAACAAAATCTGAGACCTTGAAAATTGGGTCGAGCAAGTCCTTTATCTTCAAGTTTTCTCTAGAACTTTAAAAATGTTCAACATTTCAACTAAGTTTAAAGATATAATTTAAGTCGTTTTTCCAGAAAATGATCAATGAGTTCTGCAGGCGCGCAGAACTTCAGCTTCTCGGTCACGTTGTCCTTAAACTGTGAAAAGGTCTAAATCTCTAATTCTAAGGCACTTTCAATTAAATAAACAAAGAAGTTCTTGAGAATATGAAACTGTGGTTTCTGTACTATCTGTGACTTTCGATGCCTTATAAAAGCATTAATTTGGTCTCTCATTGTTTTACTTGTCTCTCTTTTAGGATAATAATTTTAATAAAAGCATAGCTATTAGAAAATTTAGGTGAATCCCTTGCAGCATATTTTACAATCCTCCAACATTAGATTTATTCTAACAAAAGTAAAGCCCCTAATCATTTTTTGGTACCTCAACCATTTCTTAAAACTGTCTTATATTCTGCATTATCCCATTTCAACATGCTTTCCCTCAAATTTAGGAGTTTTCTAAGTTAGTTGAAATATTTTTTCAATTCAACTATTTTTCCGGTTTAATCTGCGGATCAGAGTTCCGTTCTAAGTCTTTCTCTTTTTCGTGCCCAGCTTGCTTTTGTGCTTCCAAAGTCATTCATTCTTCGTTCTTTACTCGTCTTTTCTTATCGCTTTCCATGTTTTCTGTCTACGATGCTTAATATTATTTTTTATATCGTCTTAATAAATCTCTCTACTCAAAATGATCATTATTTCTACATTTTTACTAAAATAATCAACTTCCACACCTATTTCTTCACGATTCCAATATTTTTTTTCCTTTTGCTTAATAGATCATGGCTTAGTACTAATCTCGCAAGATGAGATGCCCTAATAAAAGCGAAAACATTTGAAAAGGGAATAAAACATGCATATTTTTTAGCAAGGCTATCTTTATTAATAAAAAAAAAAGTTAACGTATCAAAAGAGCTGTCTATCTAATACTTTACTTAAAACTTACTTGATACTAAATATTATATATATATATATATATATATATACTAGCTGACCCGCGGCCCGGCGTTGCACGGGCTTTTACCGAGGGTATAACTTAATCCCCATGTTAACTTCCTCCTTTATTTCTGACGCAAGCACTTCTGTGTGGGTGTGACACGTACGATGTGAGTGCATGGCCCGTGAGTGCGTATCATGGCTTTCTCGTTTAACATTTTCCCTTCTCTTCACAAAATCAGCACTTCCAATATTATTTTTCGAAATTACTTTGACTTCTTTGTTTCTTTCCTCTCCGCTTAGACCGGCGTTGCACGGGCTTTTACCGAGTGAATAACTTCATCCCCATGGGAATTTCCTGTTTCCCTTAGGACGATAGCACTTATGTGTGTGTGTGTGTGTGTGTATGCGCGCGATGTGAGTGATTTCTTTAACTATGTCATAAAAACTCCCTTTTTCGAAATTTGTTCCTAAGTTGGTGTGGTAATTAGGAGAGATGGGTGAAACTCAGGTGTCGTCCTCATCACTTGACCGTGGCTTAAAATTTCGAAGTCCTTCGCCAGAAACTCTCGAGTAGGTGAACAGTGCGAATTTATAAATCACTCACCCACTTTCCAATTCTTTCGTTGCAATTTTTTAGTCCTCGGAAACGAAAATGTAGCCTTTTTAAAAATAGTTGTATGTTGAAAAAAGACAGAAAAGTAGATATTTTTCAAATTACAAAATTTCACTACTATTTTAAATCTTGAAGTAAAATTGTGAGGATTTTTTGAAATGTTCGACACATGGGAATAAAGTTTCATGCAATTATCTTTTTTAAAGAAAAAATCATTAAACGATTGATTTAAGTATTTTGAGTGTTTTATTAAAATTTGTTCAAAAAATTTTTTAGCTTTTTATTTTGTAAATCACTGATTTGATACAGATAAATATTTTAAATGAATCTCAGAAATGCATTGAATACATTCTTTCATCTTAATCTGACATCAATAATGATTTAATTTTGAAAATTATATAAAGAGAAAATGATGAAAATTGAAGCAAAAATAACTTTTTTACTCGCCAAATTTGCTGATTTTCGCATGTTTAAGTCAGAACTTTTTGGTCTAACCCTTGAGTTAGATGTGAAGTTTCAGGTGAAACAGTTGAAAGCTATTTGGCTCGAAACCATTTTTCGACGCCAAGGCTTGGCAAACTGTAAGATCCCGTATTTTTTACTCAAGTTTTTATTTTTAGGGCTTAATTTTTAAGTTAATGCTTTCAAACTTCACACATTAATTTCGAACACGAAGGACTTTTAAATAAAAAATGTACAAAAAATACTGTTTAGATTATTTCTTGCAATAACGTTATTTTACGAAAATCACAAAAAAACTTTTAAAATCCGTAATTTTAAGCAATTTATTCAATCTTCGCACAGAAGTTTGATAACATTGTTCTACAAACGCAACAAAAGTTTCGTATGATAATCTTAATAAGTAACGAAGTTATTCAATGTTAAGTTTAAAATTTCGACAATTTTTCGAAAAATCTTAAAAAAAGTTTTGGGCATTTTATTTTTTAAATAACTGGTTCTAAAAGAAAAAGGCTTGAAGTTATTTAGTGGAGAATATCGTTTTCATAACACGAAAATAAATTTATACGCAACGATTTCGAAATAATTTTCATAAAAACGCATCAATTTTAACTATTTTAAAAACAAAATCTTAAAAAATAGAAAATATTATTTTTTTGCAAAAAAAAAAATTATACTGTATCGTGGCGAAAGAAATGATCTTTCCGATTCTGTAATTATTTTTTGTCTGATTTAAAGAACAAAAATCGGATGGCTGTATAAATAACGTCGAGAATACCGAAAAATTTCACCGTCTGTTCATTCACGACGCTCGGCGGGAAAAATAACGCGCAGGGTTAAGACAATTAAGCGTTTTAAGGTTTTTAATTAATATCTTTTTAACTAATTACAATATTGGAATGAAAAATATTTTACGTCCTATTCTCAGACTTACTGAATATACGCACGCCATTTCATAAGAATCGGCCACGCCGTTTCGGAGGAGTTTGGTTACAAACACTGTGACACGAGAATTTTATATATATATATATTTAATATACAACACACTATACATTTTAAATTCTACTATTTAACAAAATTTCGTTGAATTAAAATTATTATTAAAGTACTTGTGATGGATCTATACGGATTTTCACGAATCTCTTCTTTTTCTTTTTAAATCAAATTATTTATTTCAACCAAACTTCATCGAGAAGCCAAACGTGATTTATGTAAATAAGAAATATTATATAAATTTAGTTTTCGTGAGTTGAAGGGAGCTAAGTAAGAGGAAGTGAGAAGTCAAGTTAATTAAAGTAAAGTGAAGAGAGTGAGAGGTCGACGCGTAGTTGTCGACAAGTTAAGCGAGGTTGATACGTTTGATGTGCTCAAAGAGAAGTGGATTTGAAGAGTGAAAAGCAGTAAAATTAAATATTACGGAGCTTGGAGTCATCGTCAATTCATCGAGTTAATGATAGTGCCTGAAATTCGCCGTGAAGGAACGGAAGCATTAAAACATCAGGTACTGTGATTTTGATTAAGTAAATTCTGATTATTAGTGTGAGATGTAGTTGTACATGGGCGGGTTTAAGCTATCTTATATTCAGTTGAAATTCTGTAATATTATCTCCGTTTTTATATCTCACCTCTGCCCTCTACCCTAGTTTATATACCTTAAGTAGAATTGTGTTGTGTCTGCTCTTAAATACTGATAAGAATCAATAAATCAGTTTGAATTGGAATAATGTCTTTAGGATCATTTAGTTCCTTCTACACATCTAGCCGGGTTTTCAGATATACAGGAAGGTAGGAATGTAAGGGGTGGCTACATGTCACCACATATTTTAACAAAATACATTGAAATCCATAAATTAAAGATAATTCAGAATCTCTCAGAAATCGGATTATGGAATAAAAATTTCACCTGTAGAAATACCACTCACATTTTCAACAACAATATGCAAATTACAGGAAGCCACCAGATAAAGCCGATAAAACGCCACTATGACGAAAAAGTAAGAAATCAGTTTATAATGAATGGTGGCAAATAAGTAACAATTTATACAAGCCTTCTGTAAGCTGTTCAGTGTCATAACCGAATAATTATGACACAGAGGACGCATGCAGATGATTGTTTAGGTTGTAGAATTATTCGCCGTCTGGAATGAGAGCTTACTTAGATGGACGTATCCGAAGAGTTTCTAACTACACAAAGTGTCCCATCTAGGTTCTGCAATTATTCAGAAATGACAGAAATACCAACACACGTTACAGTTCAGGTCGCTCGCGAGTTACAAAGCCAAAAGAAGCAGAAGGATCACTGTATCCGGCCTGTCTCGTCAGCTATCTGCAGCAACGGGTACACCAGTTTAAAAACAAACCGTGTACAAAAGTTTGGGACATATTGGTCTGTATGCCAAGTGTTCTGCTCACGGCAACTCACTGTCTCCAGCAGTTAGCTTGGAGTAGAGCGCATGCAATGTGTGTGTGTGGACATCGTAACAGTGGGCTTGTTTTCCGCCTTTCATTTAGAGGAGATGTCCTGTACCCAATATAAAAAAAAAAAAAAAAAAACATTTAACGGCCTGGTTACGGTGGTGCAGTATTGCTAGCCTTGCAGGTGATTATAATGATTTAGTAACTTGTCTGGCCATTAGACTGATTCCATAACCATGACAAACCAAATCTATCGGGACGTGATTCTGGAGCAACATGACTGTTTGTTTCAGAGCACCATCAGTGCAGAATTTGTGTCTATGGATGACTACGCTCGTCCTCACCTGCAAACATCGTACACGAATGCCTTCAATAGGGAGATATATCCTGTAGAAACAGACCAGCATTTTCACCGGACATATCCAGTAGAGCAGGGGTGTGAAACATGCGGTCGGCCCACCAGTACGTAAGCTGTGGTCCACCGATTATTTTTGAAAAATTTTGAATATCATGGTTTTAAAAGTTTTTTTTTTTCATTTTAAGATTTATTTGAGGTGAACCTTATACGTATATATGTACAATATATTTTCCTGATACCTTTTCTTGTTTTAAAAGAAATCCTTTTTGAAAATATAAATGATCTTTAGGTTAAAAATGCTTTTTTTTATTTCATTAAATGTTTTTATTTTATTTTACTATAATAAATTACTTTTTTATTAGATTCTTCAACACGTTATGCTTATTCTTATCTATAGATGGTACATGACATGTGTGTGGATTTAATTTCTCTTCCTCCTTCTCTGCTTGAGTATCCAATTATCAAGATGCAATCAGAGATGTTTTTTAAAGTTTAAAAAAATATTCAGGGAACGATTAAGATAAAGGGCAGTGTGTGGATAAAAGTAGATTTTTATTTTTATTATATTATAATAAAAAAAGTTATTTAATAAAATTGTGAAAATGCAATATTTTCTGTCTAAAACAAGAATAAAATATACTTGATATGTAAAAACTGTATATCAGTTTCTAAGATATGTATTCTTAAAAGGCATTATGACACAAAACAGGAAGAAAACTAATACCAATACTTAGCAGAATTTCGTGAACACAAATAAAAAATTAGATCAATTCTTCAAAAACAATAAAGTATACTCATTAAATTTGTTGCATACTACAAAAATTACGCAAGCAGATCGATATCATTTATTAAAAGGGAATTTGTAATTGGATGTTTATTTCATAAAGCGAAAATATTAGTAAAGTAATAGTAAATTTAACTCAAAATATATTAGCTAACAGAGTTGATAAAATAATCGAGAATTTGAGAAATCAGCTTAATTCAACATTTGAAGCCTACTTTATTGCAATATTAATGAAAGAACATATATTCAGAATTTCGCTCAGGTAGTCGTTTTATTTCACGAATGCAATGTTAGTTAAAAATAAGTAAATAACTTCTAGAAAACCTTAATATTCATAATACAACCAATGGGGGTGGTATTTTGAATGTACTTATAGATGTTCTGAGGAAAAATGAGTTACTATTGGAAAAGTTGATTTGCCTGTATGTGGTGCGCCTACCATAATCGGATTACTAAAGGAATTGTTGCAAGATTAAAAGAAACTTGCAAACATCATGGTAATAATCTTTTTGAACAGCTTCATTGTATTTTTCACCAGTAGGTACTGTGCTCCAAAGTTTTAAATATGGGACATACAGAAAGAACAGATATTCAAAATTTCGCTCCGCTAGACCATTTTGTTCACGGATGCAAGGTTAATTAAAAACCAGTAATATAATATTTTCTTAATGCCAATTCCTACTTTCTTAGAAAAACGTACTGGCGCCATCTGTTGCAGCTACGATGGAAATAACACAAAATAAATTTAAAATTAAAATTAAATTAATGAATTAATATTTGAAAAAACTGTCACATCAAGTGGCATCCACTACAAATTTTAAAAAATGTATTTGAACTTGATTGGATGAAAAAACATTATTTTATTAACAATTGAAAATTTGAACAAGGTAAATATATAAATATATAAAGAGTGTGAACTAATAGTAGGAATTGAATAAGTGAAGAACTTTTAGAAAACCTTCGTATTTATAATACAACCATAGGGGATGGTATTTTGAATATACTTATAGATGTTTTGAAGAAATATGAGTTACCATTGGAAAAGTTGGTTTGTCTTGTGCGATGCAGTTCCTACCATAATCGGATTACTGAAGAATTTGTTGCAAGATTAAAAGACACATGCAAACATCGTAATAGTAATAATTTTGAACAGTTCTATTGTTTTATTCACCTGCAGGTACTGTGCACGGAAGTTTTAATTATGGAACATGTTTTGTATATAGTCACCAAAATTGCAAATTACAGTTTAAGAACATAGACTTAATCATCGTCACTTTGCTTCATTTATAAAAAATATAGAAAGTGAATACAAAGATATACTATATTATACGGAAGTTCAACGGCTTTGAAACCGTACAGTATTAAAACAATCCTTCAAATTGTTGGACGAAATTACAAAATCATGGGAAACAAAAATTATGAATGTGCTGAATAAAAAGATGGATAGTGAATAAAGAGTGGAAGGGACATGGCTTTCTTAGTTGATATTACGAGTCATTTTAATCAACTTAATTTTAAACTTCAAGACGAAAACTATGTTGTTACAACTCTATTTGATATTATAAAAAATTATTACTTTGAAAAAATAAATAGAAAAAGAAAGTTTGTTGCACTTTGAAAGCTGCTAATTTCTACTGATTAAATATCATAAATTAAAATTTACTGAATATGCTCCATAAATTCAATTGTTAGAAACAAAACTATAGATCGATGATTTTCTGATTTTAAAAGCTATCAGTTACAATTTCGAGCTTTTACTTAACCCATATCTATCGATATTGAAATTTTCTTGTGATGAAAGCTTACAAATAAACTCAATTGAAATCTAATGTGATTTTTTGTTGAAGCAAAGGTGTATGAATGTTGGAATTCTAGATTTTTATACATATTTCTAAATCGATCAGCTTCCTAAAATGTATTGTTTGTTATGCGAATAACGGTTATGTTAGAAAGCACCTATTTATGCTGACAATTAGTTTCTTTAATGAAAAATAGCGTAAATTCAGAAAGTTCAAGATGAAACATTAAAAATTTATCGTCAATTTTAAAAATTGCATCAGCTTAATATTTTTAATCAAATCTTGATGACTTACTTTTGGAAAATAAAACGGTGTCAAATATTTTTAAGAAATAATATTAAATTTAATTCCTTGCAAAAATTTAAATTTTTTTAAAGTACAAATGTCAAATATTTTTCTAGCATAAGGTATCTGAATACTTGCATGAATTTTTTTCTAAAATAAATGAAGATATGGAAATTTTTTTGCGGTTTTTAGAACTGTTTAGTACAATTTAAGAAAAATATGCTAAAACTAAGAAGAGAAAAAGAAATTATTATTACTAAAATATGAAACAAATTGGTAAAAATTTACAAAAAATAACATAAACGGGGCCTAATCTGTACCAAAAGTTTATGAACAAATTTTCAATTTTAAAATTTTTATGTATTGCTAAGGTATTAAGTTTTGATTTGACCTTCAAAATTAGAGATATTTTAATTTTACGAAAATGAGAGCACTTTATTTTAGTTATTATATAAAATTGCTTAAAAAACAGTGATTATATTAATGTAAGAGACCGTAAATTTTGTAACAAAACAGTGTTGATAAATCTGATAGTTAAAACACTTCTACTATTATACAGAACATGCAGAAAAATATTCAGTTATTTATTTTCAATACTTTTTCATTAATCGCTGTCCCCGTTAGATCGTTTTCAAAAAAACACATTTCGAGTAAAACCCATTTCAAAGTATGACATCTTTCTTAAAAGAAAGACATCTGTTTTTTTTCTAAAACACTTGTAGTTCTTGTTCTAGTGAATGGCAAATAATAATCTAGGTATTTTTATGAAGCTATTAAGATGATTTATAAAATAAAATCGTAAAAAAAATTTGTCAATTTTTGTCAAAATTCCAATTTTAGGGTAGTCGGATACCTGAAGTTAAAAATATAACACACGATATAAAAGATATTACGTTGAACATAAAATACATTGAGTCTAACAAACGCATAATGCATTATAAAAATCACATTTTATTGATTTTTTGTAGGGTTTGCAATCCCGGGATTTAGGGATTACATTATCTAAATCCCGAGATTGGTCCCGGGATTAGGATTGATCTATTTATTGAAAATACTAATATATATTAACATAGTTGAAACTGCATAATAAAATCGATAATGTAATTAAGAATTGGTTTAATGTTATTTTAATGAAACACAAATAAAAAATCTGTTCATCATAAAAACAAATATAAATGGTACATAATGAAATAAAAAAAAGCATTTCTTCATTTCTTGTGTTTTTGTAAATAAGCTTATAAAAATACAGCTCCTTCAGCGTTTCATCGTTGAAACGGCTTCTTATTTTTGTTAGCACATTGTCCTGACGTAGAAAATGCACATTCGGATACTTTACGAGTAGGTATTATCGTCAATAAATATGAGTATTTTCTTTTTAGGTAATCACCACGTCTCCCTTCATTTTCAAAAAATAGACTTTCTTTTTGAATTTTTGATGACAATGTCTCGAATCTAATAGACTGCAATAATGCATATACGTCTTTGATAACTTTATGAGTTCTTCTGCTACACTAAATGATTTTTGTGCATACATTGATCCAGTTATAGAATCAGAATGTGAATCAATTTCAAGTGTTACCTCATTTGAAATTGAATATCCAGTTGAATGATGATTTAGTAATGCAATGGGATTTGAAGTGTCTCAAGTCTTATAAGCTGGTCCGCTTTTCGGCATTTAGTTGAAGAAGGTACTGTGACTAAATCTGTTCTTGAGATGTTGCTTATATTATTGATTGTGTAAATATTGCAGTGAGCCACTTAGATCTGTGAGACATTCTCCCATACGAGAAATGAGAGCTGTACATGTATGTTTTTTTAACCTATATCACACTTATAATTGCACAAAAAATTCTACGTACATATTTCATAAAAAATATAATTTTTTTTGAAAAATTATATTTAAAAAAAGTTTTTCTCATAAAAAGTTTTTAAGAATTCAATTTAGACAAAAATTAAATCCCGGAATTTCGGAATTGGAAAAAAAAACTGGCATCCTAGGGCAGAAAATTCTTAATAGATATCTTCCAAAAATTCTAATTGCCTCTGTCCAAGTTACCTGACACAGGACATCCTGAGATGGGAGAAATGTCAGGTTTTTTACCCCACTGGCGATGGGGAGAAAGTTAGAGAAGAAAATAAGAGAAAACAAATATCAAATTTCGAAGTTTAACATAGTCACCCACCTCGAACCCTTCAAGGTTCAACATGTAAGAAAACTGACATTAAACGTATACAGTACCAAAAAAGTAAATAAGATACATTAAATAAAATACCAGATTCCCAAAACTTTGGAAAAAAATTTCAAACTGTAATTCAGAAAAAAATTAAAAATCCCGTGATTAGTTATTTTAATTCCGGGATTTGAAAAAACCACCGGGATCCCGGGGCTGCAAACCCTAATTTTTTGAAGATTAAAAACTTTCGACTCAACAATTTATAATAAAATAGACCATATGGCCCGTAATGCTGTATGAGTTTGAAAGGCTGCAGTAGAGCATGTAAGTAGAGCTACCTCCCAAATGTATACGTGTCTCTTAAGTGCATTTCGAGTTGAGAGGATTAAGTTTTATCATGATTAACTAGACAATTGGATACTCAGCTTGCCTAAGCTTTGCACGGACTGCATTTCCTCGCACGTGGACACGCAAAGTATTAACCATCAAACCAATCATGTTTTTGTAAAGAGGATATTTTTTAAAACTGCTCCAGGGAGCAAAATTGTTAGTCTTCATGAATTTTCTACATAAACAAAACTTTTTTTCTCTGTCTTTCGTGTAATAATTGGGCTTTATAAAATACTCATGTTTGATTTTTTTCTGAACCTTTACTTTCCTGAGCAGATATTTACCTGTATTTATGGATATGTTTGTAGAACAATTATGGATAGTTTCCAATGTATTATATAAAAAATATAAATCCTATAATTTTATTGCAAACATAAATACTTTAATCAATTTCGATTTAGAATCAAAATGAATTTTCGGCTTTCATGCAAAAAAATTAATGAATATAATTAATATTAAATTGTTACTAATAAGTAATTCTAAGTTGTGTTTTAAATACGAATGAAAACATATATTCCTAATTAAAAAAAAGCACGTAACAGTTTACAACCAAATGAGTTATTTTTGACCAAAAAAATGAATCATAACATGATTTCGAATCATGAAAATTATTCAGCTTCATAAAATAGTCAATAGTAATTAAACAATTTATATTAATATACACACATTTTACTTTACATACCATATATTTCCGATTAAAATCTGATCCGCGTGAAGCGGAGGGCAATTTTCCTTCATAAAATTACTTAAAATTTTCTAAATCTGTGTATAAATCGAAAAGGAAGAAATAACAATAATTATTTGAAAATCCTTCAAATTTTGAAATTTGTTGCTATAAGGGTGAAAATATTGTCAATCAGGTAAGACCGAGTTAAATATTAAAGGGCCTTACAGTGTTCAGCGAGATGTCAACAACGAATATTTCTATTTCTGCTAATCCCATCTGAAGCACGCACATATTACTTTTCCCATTCATTTGTTATTCTGGACACTTTCTCTCTGTGCTTTTGTAAATTTTTACATAATTTTTTTTTCCTTAGAAAAATTTATCTTTGAAAAAACTCCGTACTACTAGGGATTGCGTTTGATAAAAATGGTACCAATATGGATGATCATGTCCCTTAATATAAAAGAGAACCATGTTTAAGATTGGAGAAATAACATCTCGAATTACGGAATGCTAAAAACTAAAAGACAGCTCGTGAGCGGAGAAATAAACTCGCCACAAGATGATCGTACGCATTCCAGACATACCAATGAGGGGATTCGATATTTTACAAACTATTCCTGAACTCGGATTCTGATGACAGATTTAATAACTTTTATGGTTGTTTATTTTTTATTTTTATTTATTTATTGAACAAAGAATGCATTCATAGCCGCCAAAAAACGAAAAGATTTAAAACTACTTGCGCATGGCTAAAAAGAAATGCTTTAAAAAATCGTTTTTCCTAAGATATGTTTTTTTTTAATTTAGTGGATAAGTAAATAAGCCAACAATCGTACTTAAGTAATAAAAAAAATCCCGAAAATTCTAGCCTTATACAGGAAAATGTATGGTAACGTACATCGTTAATTTATTTTCAACACTATAGCGAATATTATTATAATTGTAAATTAAGGTTTGTTTTCTTTTTCCAAGAGAAACAAAAATTATTTCAATTAATATGCATTACTCTGCAGTTGAGAATATACATTCTCTAATGCAGAGGTTCCCAAGCCTTTTTGTCTCACAGAACCTTGCCCAGTTTTTCGATTTTGGATAGACCCCTGTTTACCTAATATTGTGTGTGAATTTTGGAAATTTATTAATGTAAATGCCTTTTTGATAGCTAGTTATAGTGCTACTTTAAAAGCTTTATCTTTCTAATTGTAGAGAAATAGAGTGTTTAAAAAAGGAATACATGTTAATTAATCAAATTAAAATTAAATTAATACATAAAATAACTGAGTAACATATAAATGATTTTAAATAGTCGGATGAATTTGTTTCTTCAATAACAAATGTTCAATATTTGACATCACTATTGGCAGTTTTAACCCTTTCTTCTCGGTAAGTAGCGTAAAATTTATCTTTCTGTTTTTGTTTTGGAAATGGCAACCACGTGCTGAAACTTCTCTCTTGGAAAAGAAATTAAAAACTTTTTCAAGATGTTTCATAATTTGGGATAAATAACAAGTATATCCTTTTAAAGCCAAAATTGCTGACATCCGTTTCTGAACTTTACTTTAACATCTTCGTTAGAGGCTATTCCAATCAGTTTCTCTTGTAGTCTGACATTAAATAAAATAAAATTAATAAAATAATAATAAATAATAATAATAATAATATATATATATTAGTCCTAAGACACTTTCTGTATCTTTAATTGTTATATTTCTTGGAATCGAATTTCTTTCTTTTTTGGCCTTGTAGGTAATACAACTTTCTCACTTATTATTATATTTTATCTTATTATATTTTATATATATATGCATGTAAATATTTACATATAAACTTAAACTGCATTTTCTAAACTCTTTTTATTAATTTATATAATTGCATAACATTTATGAAACATGTTTTGTAAATACAACAATTTTAAAAAGCAAATGCACATTATATTTATTTTATACTCATAAATGGTAATGAAGTTAAGCATTAATGTATGTTAATTTTCACGAAATATATATTGCCAAGGATAAATAGACATGGTAAAAATAAATAAAAGAATTATGCAATGATTTTTTTCTCGTTTACATAAAATACTCATTGATATCTTTCATTCGTAACACATTATAGTTAATATCAATTTTTACGTGCTACCTTGATATATTACTAGTAGATTTTGAGCATTACATTGATGTAACGTTTAAAGGATATGATTATTAAAGTCCATGCTTTAATTTATATAAATGATGTTGCTATTAAATTTGTAAATACATTAGTGAAGACTTATAATAATGTTTGCAAAAGTTTCCTCTTATAACTTAGTCATAATTCTTCTAATGTGCATTAATTTTTAATAATAAACAAATATAATCTCTTGAACATATTATTGAGAATTGCGAGTTTATCGATTATAAATAGACGAGATCTGGAAAGCGAAAAAGGATGCTCCAAACTTTCGCATGTCTTATGAACATGTTTGTGTTTCCTTTCATCGCTTTGTGTTTGTGATCGGCATTAAATGTGATTTTAATCCGTCGGGCAAACCGCCCCGAATATACGCAACCATGAAACACCCACATTTCCCGATCGTCACACATATATATACACACCTCGCATATATCGTCACCAGCGCATTTTTCCTTAATAGGTCTATCGTTACATATCTGTGCCACTAGCTCGGAACATTTTTAAGCTCAATTTTTTTTTGGCAATACATGACATTACATGTTTATGAGGTTTGAGATGCTTGTAGATCTGACCGTCTACTTGAAATGAGAAAAAACATTATTCATATGCATGTGAATTTTGATTTATAATCATTGGGGCAATAGAATGTTTCCGAACTGAATGCTTTATGAATGATTTTGTAATGAACATGTGGTTTTTGTTTACAGTGAAATTGAGAGTATTTTCGCCAGAGCATTTGATAAAGGTTTGCATTCTAGTTTTTAATGGATAATTAGATCTGGCAGACATTTTTAAAAAATTTTTTTTTTTACTTTTACGAGGTCGACTTTTATTGATATAAAATACTGATAATAAAATGTTTAAAAAATTGTACTTTAACAGAAAGTGACTGAAGTAAATAAAGTATATTAATAAGAAATTTATAAAGAATGGTAGAATGGTGACGGAGTGCCTGTTTCCCGCATTGAAACTTAACCTCCAATCGCTTGGGTTTATGAGTTGCATTGTTTAGCTTATCTTTCGAATCTTAGCCCAGAAATTTATAAAGCATATGCCGTACGTATCATTGCAGATCAATATTAAACAAAGCGTTGTTCGTATAATATGAAGATCAATATTGAACAACGCGTTTATATTTCTGCATTTTTATGGATTTAGGCTTAACTACAATAAACCTTTCGGCCTTTGAGTGACGCTCGTGATAGAAGCATCTGACTCTAGTGGTGCGCACGCGTTTATGTCCTTCGTTCCGAAAGGTTTAAAATAGCAACATGTTAACTCATCAATCCGTTCAATGGCTGAAACAATGCAGTTAATTAATTTCAGCATATAATGTCGTATTACAAGAAAGTTATATATATATATATATATATAGAGAGAGAGAGAGAGAGAGAGAGAGAATAAGAGATTGAAGAGAGAGAAACAAGTAGGAAGGCTAATCCTTTTTCGCTAGATTTGTTTGATTTAGAATAAAAAAAAATAAAAATAATGAGATTTTTCGATGACTTAAATTTAAAGTTTTAAATTAATTTCAAAACATGTAATAAATTTAGCCAAATTGTTAGCCTGTTCTCTCATCACATTTCCATCATTAATTTATGTGTTTTTTTATATTAGCTAATGAAATGTGATAATTGATTTGATGTTTAATGAATTAACTCTAAAATAATTACTACGAAAGTGTTTACTTCAATTTCCTCCATTAGTAAAGTAAATATTTGTTTCTAACTTTTCGCAGCGTTAATTTCAAAAGCCCTCGGCAATCGAATTTCTGCTATCTCAACTTAAATTAGAAGTTTCTCTTAAGGAAAATATCCTGATGAGGGAAGTTAGCAGGATTTAGTTTTAATGTTAATGCGTAATTGTACATTTATTAGGGAAAGTGAATGAACTGGAAATAAATTAGGTTAAAAACGAGTAGTTTTATCCTAATTTTACTTTTTCTATAATCTTCATTGTCCTTATTAGATTTAATAAAATATTTTCAGTATTAATGACACATAAAAAAGCTGTACATAAGAGTTTTGCATTACAGATATTTTTTTACAAAATTTAACAAAAAATACATTTAAAATAACAATACAAAACTGAAAAAAATTAACGGTATTCGAAATAATGAACTTTTTATAAAGTACATGTTTTATCCGTTTAATTATGTAAATTATTAATACTTTCTGAGAAGCAAGAAATAATTTTTAAAAAAAAGTTTGTGTGTTTGTTTTCCTTTTTAAAATATCATTTTTGTACAGTATTGTACGTACTTGCTTTTAATTGAAAAACTCAAAATTGCCCCATTAAAATAATAGTTTTGAAGAAAATTTTTTAATTGCATGTTTATACAGAAAACTACACAAACTACATTTTCACGCAAGAAAAGACATTGCTTTTTTAAAAATTAGTTATCCTGTGACGCATTGCATGGAATGTGGCAAAAACACATAAAATGTAAATTATTTTCTTAAAAAAATTGATGAAAGAATACTAATTACACAAAGAATACTAATTAATATTGGTGTTCTAATAAAAGAAAAAAAGCAAGTAAAGCAAATACAATTTTTTCAAAGTGCGAAATTGAAAATAAATTGGAACGCAAATTTTTCGAGTGTCAGGACCTTATAAGAATATAAAATACTTATTCAAAATTAATTATATTACAAAACATAATTAATTTTAATAATATTTTTACGTAAGCTATTTTAATGATTTGTTGCAAGATTTTACATCATAATACTTACAGGATTTTGAATATCAGATTTATTTTCTGTAGGTTGCAAGGAGTTTTAGGTCACTGAATATGCCACTATTAATCTGTTCCTTAACTCTGAGTGTACGTTATTCAAGACAGAAGAAAACGAAACTTTCGTAAAAGTGGTCATGAAAATGGTTAACAGCGCAATTTCTAGATTTTATAATATTGAAATTGAAACAAAATACATCTGATCTATTACACAGAACATCTAATCTAAGTTTTAAATATAGGATTCAGACTCTGCATCTGTTGACATTTGATAATGATAAAATTTACGAGAATACTTTTACATATCTATCAGGTTTTCCATCCAAATAAGATTACATTACAGACGTACAATCTATATTTCTAAATATTCTAATTATATCCAATTAATGAGGTTTTATCAAAATCTTTTATGTCGAATAAGTCCGGGTCAGTTACAATTTCGATATCCTCTCAATTATGTTGAGTTATTTAAATATGTTTTAATTAGTGATTTGATCTAGGAATTGTTTTGAATTGTTTTCGATTAGAATAGGGCTAGTTTGAAAATTGGTATTTGAGGTTCTAATTAGTTTTATTAAAATGTTCTGATTAACATAAAACGTTTTAAGTTTGGGAAACTTCGAGAGTGTTTTTTATAGATTAAATCTCCACAAAAAAATCTTATTGATTTTTAAGTTATGTTTATGAGTGGAAATATAACTTTATAAATGTTCATGACTGTATAATATTTTACTGAGATCATTTAAATGTATAATTGGGTCCACTTAAAAATAATTATACTGCCAACCATTCTGAATTATACACTTTTTTAAAATCGCTCTCTCCCTGCTATTAAAAATCCGGTGTAATTCACAAATAGCTCTAATGATTTAGCCCCGAACTTAGGAAAGTAACGTTATTACACTTTAAGATAGTATCATATTCACTATTAATACCAATTTAAAATTTCTTTAATTTTAGTGGCCATCCATGCCAGTCACATGAAATCATAAAGACTTTGAATCATAAAGAGAATTACTTTTCTTGATATGTGAAATCTCTAATTTTAAATTTTGTACATAACAACTGCTGGTGAATAATGTGATGTCTACCCCTGATTCGATGAGCAGTTTCATTTCAAAATAATTTTAAAAAAATATATTTCTTGTCCAGTTACCTATTATTAGGAGCTTCTCCTGTCATAAAATTTTTTTTTCAAAATCTATTTTGAATGTTTCCAGTTTTTTGACTAAAACTTCCTGAAAATCAATACTTTTCGTTATTTCTGGTAATTTTGCTAATTTTGAAATTTTTTCGTGCACTTTATTATAGTTTTCAAAAGTTGCAGTGATTGTACAAAATAACACATGACAAACATTATTTTGTCTACCTTAACTAACACATCGTCAAATGTAATATATTTAAGAAAATGCTCAGAAGTTTTTGTATTTAATTTTTTGAAACACTATTTTTAACAGTATTTGTAATTACATTTCTTGAATACTGAAATTTTGCAATGCACTTGAAATATTATTTTTTAAATCTTTGTCTAAAAACAAATTCGATTGTTTACCTAGATTTTAAGAAATTTTAAAATTAGATTTCGCTTTTTTTTTACAAATTTTGGTAATTAATTAATTTATTTTTAACCGCATTAATGAATTAGTTTTTTTTTTTTTACTTTCTTTAAAATTTTATACTTCAATTTCATTAAAATGAGTTTCAAAACATGGTTTGAATAAGTTATACATCAGGGGTCAGCAACCTTTTAGCTTTAGAGTGCCAAGCCAATCTACTAATATGATTCAGTGTTCCACACAGACGGACGTTTTTAAAGGAATTCGATTCCCGCAATAATGCATGAAGAGTTAAAGAATAGAGGCCAATAATATATATATATATATTTGCAGTTTTATTATACATTAATTTTACATCATTTAAAGCTATTTATTAAGATAAAATATGCAGCATAATATATTAATATTTCTTCAACAAAAATAATAAAAAAATTAAATTGCTTACTTATAATGTATTTTTAAACATATTTATTAAAGTAAGAAATAGAAAACATAAACAAGAAGAATTGTCCTACATTATCTATTTATGGTACATAAAGAATACATGCGTCTCACTCACTCTTTTACTCATTTGCTCACGCTATCTTCAGAATTGTTAGATCTGCATAATTGGAATTTGGTTGACATAATTGGAATTTGGAATTCGCTAAGAGAAGATTTTGCGAAAAACGATCACCAAGAGGGGGGGGGGCTAAGGGGATTAAGGGCGTTATAAATAATTAGTTCCATTTTTAAGCTACTGGACGTACAATCTTGAAATTTGGTAAGGCAGTGCTTCTAAAACTTTCAATATTCAATATACAATATATATTTCAATATACCCAATTTTCAATCATAATTTTCATCGTACCCTCTCCATGCAATAAAAATGTATTTTATTCAATAATGCTACACTCTCTTTGATGCTAAATTTACAGTATGACCTTAACCTCTTAATTACCAACGGTGTATATAAACATCTCACTCAACCAAAGAGTTAATTGCCCAGGACGTATATATACGTCTTTCCAATATACGATTTTCTCTATGCACTGATATCCATGAAATTATTCCGAAGGTTTTGAAATGCAATAAAAGGGCAGTGTTTGCTAAGAACTTACTTATTTCAGAGAAGGTTTTACTTGGTTACTCCTTTTCATCCCCCCTCCAATACATCACATACGCGCATCTAAGTGGAAAACGGTTCAATTGGAGAGTGATTCCCGTAAATATAATTGGAAGTTTAGGGATTGATTATAAACCGTATAAATTACTAAAATAAGTGTTAATTTTTATAAATATTTTTATATGACAAGCCCATGGGGTCACTGGCAACTATTAAACTTGTACTTAACTTAGTATTGTTAAATTAATTATAAAATACATTGGGCAGTACTGATGCATTTATAAATGTATTACATCAGTGCAAATGTGTATTTCATATTTTAATATATCAGAATGTATTTTAATTGTTTGCTTTCAGTAAATTAATAATTTTGTAAATAAACCTTTGTTTTCGACTTTTCAATATGCTTGGGACCACCTCGTAGGGTTAACATGCCCCCCTAGCTGAGGCACCTCAAAGTTTGAGAAACACTGTGGTAAGTAAATTCCTTTCATGTATATAGTAGAGATCGTCTACAAAATGGGTTTCATGCAAATCGACCCCTAAGGGGCGTTGTGAGGGCTTATGGGGGTGCTATAAATGTTTATTTTCTTTTTTAATCTATTAAGCATATAGTTCCGACATTTTATAATCATAGATATCCCCTAGAAAATGGGTTTCGAGTAAATCAACCTCCAATGGGTGGTGTGAAAAATTATGGGGTGTGATAGATAAGTATTTCTGTTTTTAAACTGTTAGATCTACCAGCTTGAAAATTGGTAGGCACGTTCCTTTCATGTGGAATATAGTTCTTCTAACAAAGAGTTTTGCAAAATTCAACCTCGAAGGGGGCTTATGAACGGTCCAGTGGAATTACAGAAAATAATTCATGTTCTTGAATTGTTAGAACCACAAACTAGAAATTTGTTAAGCATGTTTCTTTTGTTAAATAGAGATCCAATAAGAATGGATTGTACAGAAATCGATACCTTGGGAGTTACTGGGTCGTATGGACAAAAAAAAAATTCCAGTTTTAGAACTACTAGGACTACACAAATAAAATTTGGTTTGCTTGTTTCTTTTGTTGAATTGAAATCCACTAAGAAAGGTTCTTATGGAATTCGGCTCTCAACAAAGTTACGGGGATATTGATAGTAAAAATTCCAGTTTATTTCTAGTTTTTTTCATGTTTGGCATTTATGTTAATTTAATGGATTAGAGATGCCCTACTTTTTTTTAAAATCATCCTGTTTCAATGTTAGGAATTATTAGAAATTATTAATTAGAAGTTCTTTCATTTTTATATCCAGAGATGAGAGTTACATAAACAAGTATACTAGCCGTTACACGCCTTCTTAGATGTGATGATGTTGTATATATATATATATATATAAAATATTGATATCTGTGTCCTAAAACTAAGAATTCGATTGAATTTAAATATATAAATATACATGTAACTCCCCCCAGGAGTCAATTTCAAGCAATTCAATCTTAGTGGATCTCTAATCAACAAAAGAAACATGCTTAATAAATTTCAAGTATGTGGCACTAACATCAAAAACAGGAATTATTTTCTGTAACTCCACTTGACCCTTCCCAAACCACCTTTGTGGTCAACTTTCGTCTAACACTTTGTTAAAGGAATACTCCACATGGAAGGAACATGCCTGATAATAATCAAGCAAAATAGGTCTAATAGATTAACCTCTTGGGGGACAAGGGGTTTTGAGTTGAACATTTTCCACGGGGCGGCACTTTTAGCCACGCTGACTTCCCCTTTTCTAGTCTTTGATTGATGTACTGTATACTAGTGGACAATAGAAGCAAGATGGTTGTTTGCCTCCTGCTGTTTAATGGGGATGTCTGTAGCTTACAAAGATTTCCCTTTTTTGAGGGAAATACGTTGCCTTGGAATACTGTTTAACCCGGCACTTCAGGCGCAGGGTATCATACCCACAGCCTCACTTTTTTCAAGATTCTATCTAAACCTTTTCTCAGAAAATGAATAGTTTTTCGTGTAGCTGACTTTATCGTCATAGCCTTTGAGGGGCCTTAGCTTGTAGGTGAATTCTAAATATATATTTTTGGATATCGCCTCTTCGGGAATATCATACACTGCACGTGAATCACCGTTAAATTTCTAATTGAATCAGCTAGCTTTAAAATTTTTCTTATGCAATAATGTATTATTGTAGTAATGATGAAAAAATGCGATATTGAAGTAATTAAATAGATACAATATTTAATAAATATAGTACAATAGTATTTTCGGATGAAGAAAGTCTCTTTGTGGAGATGATGAGGAAGAAATGAATGATGAAAAGTATAATAGCAAGTATGAATCCTCTATTGAAATATATCCTGATAATTAAGATGAGGGAGCAATTATCGTCATTTATCAAATAACCACAACATATTCAATGGCTAGAAAATCTAATCGTAAGCCTATGACAATATTTTTTAAATTGGTGAACGTTGCGACAATATAAATTCTCTGATTATTTCATTAAGTAGTCAGAAACCACCTATTAAACAATGAACCAAAGGGTGGTTTCTGAACTGTTCTGGATTTCGATTAACAGAAAAAGGAGAGAAAAAACCAACAAGCAATGCTTCTACGAAATTTTAAGAAATAAGTTAAGACTAAGTGAAAACAGCACATTCACTCGCGACGAAGACTAAAGAAGTGTATCAGCAATGTACTGAATGCCCTGATAAAAAAACAGAAAAACTAAATTTACTTGTGAAAAGTGTAATTAACAAATTATATATCCTACTTGTCTCCGTTTTTCACCTTTGTATGCAAATTTTAGGGTTAAAACAGAATTTAAACTACTTTGGGTGTGAGACACCCTGCGCGTTAAGTTAAGATCGTTTTTTCCGCGCGTGAAGAGCCGGGTTAAAAGTTACTAATGTGATTTCAGTTCAAGAAATCTAGAAAAATTTATTTATTTTATTATTTTTTTTTTAAAAATGAGGCATTTTCTAAAAAATTTAATTTGTATTCCACTTATATTTCACCTTCAATATCTTTAAAATCATTGAGTGAAATAGCATAAAAAAACTTATCATTATTTAAAGCAGTGCTGGTAATATAAAGCATTGCGTAAAAAAAAAAGAAGCCCTAATTTCATTTTAATCAAAGGTACAGTAAACTAATCAAAATTTAATGAATTTTATCCAATTTATACTTATTTATATTTTGATTTTCAATAAATCCATTAAAATATGTAAAATACTATAAATTCATTTTTCATTCTATATATTAAATGTAGGAATTTGTTACACAAACTTAATTTAAGCTGGTGTAAAAAAATAATCAAGTTATAAATCAGAAATAAATAACGTAATTTTTAATGAATTATAATTATGTTTAATCAATAATATAAAATAATATAAAATAAAATAAAAAATAAATACTGGGTTTTATGTCACAAATTTCTTAACAGCATAATATAAAATTTAGATTTTTTCAGATCGTTAAAGAATTATTCTAAAATAGTTTAGTACTTTGAAGCTCTATCTTTTTAAATGAAAATATCTACTTTGAGACACATGCATATGGCTTCAATCAAGAAGAAACGTACGCGAAATATGTGTTTGTTAAAAGTTCTTATACGCACGTATTTGCAACATGTATTCCAAAAGACATATCGTCAAAAATCAAATATGCCTTTTTGGAAACTGCACTGTTAATGATTGTATCATTGTTTTTCTCTTTAAGAGTAATTTGTAAAATACATTATATTTTTATTCCATTCTGTTTTGATACATTATAATTCATAATATTTAAGGAATCCTAAGAATAAGACTAAATTTCATTTACAAGCATTTTATAAATATTCTTGTAATATCTTATATCTCTTTTGATCTAATTCTTCCTATATATGATGGAAATTATGATAAGCATTTACTGTGGCAAATAAATGAGATGAATAGCAAGCAGGTGTTTTGCATTATGCTATAAAACCTGAATATACTAACGCTATAAAGGTTTGCACTTGTTAAATAGTGCCACATTGTATCCTCGTTTTTATTGAAAAATGGTCACGATTAAGGTTTCTATGTGTAGCAGAGCTGATACGCATTAAATCCAAACTCTTACGTAGCCGTGGTGTGGAAATTAGAAATGGGGACTCTAGCTCGGCAGTCGTTCTCGTTACTTGATCGTCATTTAAATTACGAGGTCCGTCTTACTGTGTGCCCTTATGCTACTTGTAAGGGAAATATTAATAATTTATCAATTTACCAAAGTGTTCCTAATAATAAATTATTTAAATACCCATAAGAAATTTAAAATTATATTTTTTCCATCAATAATAAAATCTTTTCATTAGTAAAAAAGAAGAAATGCTTTGAATTTTTAGAATACTTGATAGTAAAACGCAAACAATAAACTGAATTCAAAGACAAAATATTATGACTACAATCATTTTTAAGTTGTAGAGGAGCTTCATGTATTTTGGTAGACTTGTTTATATAAAAATAATATATTATTTTTATTTGCACTTAGTTGTTTAAATGCGAGTAATGACAATATACTGGGTCTTCTTAATTTTTTTCAACTTTCGTTCCAAAAAGTTATATCCTTAACCTTTGGATAATCCTTACATTTTATTTAAAATTTCAAAATAATTGCATAATAGTGCATGAATTACAAGGTTACTTCTCTGATTTTTGAGCAATAATGGGCTGATTTTTGTGTGTGATTTTGTGCATAGCCAATACTTTCCTACGAAGCCACTCTTTCTATTTTTCTACGAAGCCACAACATTCAAAATAATTATAAAAAACTTTTCTTCTCAACCCAGGGACTCGTCAGTCGGGTTACAGTTTGTAACATTTTTTTTTTTTACTTTCTTTCACTTTTTCAAAAAGGAGGACTTAAGTTTGAAATATCTCTTTTTTACTCCCCCCCCCCCTTGTTCCTTTAAACGTTTCTCTAGGTCCATTTTACCTTATCTCTAAAATGTAACACAATATCAGTTCTCCAAACGTTTATTTTCAATATCTTGATAACGTTCGCAAAGTAGAAGAGGTCTTTTAAGTTGGTCGGCATAGTTTCTATTTATTCTATGTCCTACAATTTAATAGAAAAGGATATGCATTTTCTAAAGCTTTATTACGGTAATAAGAAGAATAGCTTTCCGTCTACTTGAAATCAACCTTGAAAATTTACAAGAAGGCAGATGTGCATTTCTAAGTTTTATTACACCAAAAAGACATATGATAATCAATACTGACCAAAACCTGAAGGAATCATCAATAATCAAGAGCGAGAAGTATTCTTTGCAAATATAAAAGCTTTTACAACTTGTTTTTCAATCTTATTTGCAATAGCCATATGACTCTGTATTCAGAGTTTCAAACGTTCATTAGCCTTAGAGCGCATCGAACACTCCTTTCTTTGTACTATCGTGCTTAAAAAGTGTGACTCAAGAATAAATAGGTGGGTGGGGGGAAGAGAACGAATACATTGTTTTACTTCAATACAACTGACTGTTAGACCACATTCAGATTATATTTATTTTTCAGATAGATTTTAGAGCATTTTGCAAAAGTTTCGGGAATTACTATTATAAAGGAAACATATATACTTTAATTTTTTTAAAAAAATAGACTTCCGTGTTTTGAAAAATTAGGAAATCCATCACTGTAGAACTTTTTAAGTACAACATATAAGAAAAGCGAAAATTTCATTCTTTCTTCTAAGGATTTGGTATAAATCAGGGCATTTTTCTTATTTTGAAGCACTCGCAATATTCGTTTTCCAGAAATTTGAAAGGAAAAAAAATATCGGAATCAGTATTTTTTGTTTTTGTTTCAAAGACACATTTTTTATACCCGTGATTTGTTATAATAAAAAATCTCGAAATTAGTTTCTTGCATTTTATAAAGAAATTCGAAAGACTGAAATGGATAGCTTTAAAAATCTATAACAAATATTTCTGTAATTTTTTTAAACTTTTTTTCTTTTGAATTTTTTTTTTTTTTTTTTGCTGTTTAGACACGATTATTTTTTTTTTTTTTATATTTCGATATAAAATTTTTAAGAATTAAAAATTGATTATTGAATCATTAAGTTTCCTTGCATTTTTAAAGTTAAATTTTTATTTCAATTTCCAAGTTTCAACTTTAAATATCAATTATTATAACAAATAAAATCTTGAAATATATTTCTTGCATGTCACAAATGTATTCACAAAACTAAAATAGACAATTTGAAAAATGTGTTGCAAAGTTCTGTTAGACACACCTATTTTCAGAATAAATAATAGGAATTAAATATTGTATATCAAATTACCTTTTGAAATTTTTTTTCAGAATTTCGATTAGTCGTAATAAATTCAGTACTTATTTAAGTAGTCATATATACTATATTCTCCAATCCTTACTTTATTCAAATATTATTTTTTAATTTTTTTTCCTTTTTCAAGTTCTCTGTTATTTGAACAGGATTAATAAAGATTTTTTGCTGTTTCGAGAAGTAGTATTTAATATAAAAATATTTCACTAGGATTTAATGCTTTAGAGAAAACATTCAAATAATTTTCAAACCGGAATTTGTTCAATGCCGTTTCAAAACACATATTTATCATTTTTAAATTATTTAAAAAATAAGATAATTTATTAGATAAATTATTTATTAAGAAACTAATATTTTTCTGCTGAATTTTGTAAGAAAAAATTCGAATTGTTCAATATATAATGAGAAAAACTACAATATAATAATTGTAAGACATTCTTCCTAAATTTAAAAAGCACAATGCAACAATGTTTGGAATATAAGGGGCACATGTAAAGTCACAAAATTACTTTTCATTAAACACAACATAAGTTAACAGTTCAAATACATTTCTGTACAATAAAGGAATTATAAATTATATACAAATTTTCAACAAAAACCTAAAGCAAAATGCTCTAAATTATCTACACATGTATATATTTTAAGCAGTTTTATAAGCATAGCAATTAACAAAATTGAAAAAATGCAGTAATCTGAAATCTGGCATATATATGGCTTTATATGCTTTAGCAATTTTTTTTTTTTTTGCGTTATGAACATATGCAGTTATGCTCTTTAATATGGAACTACACTAAAATAAAAATAATAAAATGGTTTACGTGGTAAAAATAATTGTGTAAAGATTAAATCTGTTAGTGATGAACGGGCATAAGAAGGAATAAGAAGGAATTCTACTATAGATAAGTTAGAAAAAGAGAACTCCCCTCCGCTCTCTGAATGCAAAAGAGACTGATCAAGTGATTGACGTTTCTGGGAATTAATAGCTACCACGGTGGTCCGAAAGCTGTTCAAGGGGTGAAAGAGGAGCTTGGTCGTTACTCCAACCAGTGCTCTTCTTTAAGGAGATGTTTTTTTTTGGTGGCACTATCGATCAGCCGTCCTCTAAAGGTTAAAAACGGACTTATCTGTTACACCCAATAATCCCCGTGGCACCCATTGGGGGTCAATTTTCTAGTGGATATCTACTCTATGAAAGGAATATGATAATAAAATTTTAAAGCTGTACGTCTAATAGTTTAAAAAAAGGAAACAAATAAAATTAACGCCATTTATGCCTCCGCAATGCCACTTGGGAGTCGATATTCACAAAATCCATTTTGTAACGGATTAACCGATTTCGTAACTTCTTAAAAAATATCTGCTTACAAAATTTCAAGACTGTACTTCCAGTAGTTGAAATAATGGAACTAATTACTTATAAAGACTTACCCCCTCCCCGTATCGTCCATTGTGCCCCGATTTTCATCTAATCCATTCTGAGCTGATCTCTAGTTTATGAAAAAAAACATGTCTACCAAATTCCAATTCTGTAGATCTAATAGCTTCTGGATATATCATCATGAGTGTGTGAATCGCTCTTTTCCTCTTTATTCTTTATATATATATTTCAATTCAATCGAATTCTTAATGTTTAAACTCAGATTTCTCAATACTTTATATATATATATATATATATATATGTTTATACATCATGAAGTATTCAGCTATATGGGAGGGAGGGGGATAACAGCTAAAGTTAAATGAAAATAATAAGATAAATAAAAATCGTAATACGAACCTAGTGTTTGTACTGCTCTTCTTTCACATCGCAGGTATAATTTTTGACATTCAATTTGATACGATTCTGACTATTTAGTTGTTAAGCAATTTATTTACGGGTTCGAAATATTTCTCAAATGAGGAAATATTTTTTACTTAGACATGTTAAACCAAAAGCGAAAAGCAGAATACTTGAAATTTTCTCTCTTCAAACGATTAAATCTCTACAGCAATGGCATTCAATAATTTACAAAACAGCTGCACATTTATCTTTAGAGTTACATTTCAGATTTTTTCGAGTTTTCGTAAATGTACATAATTCTCAAAATGTTTGTCAAATAAGGTCCATTACAAATTATTATCAACTTCCCTCCTCTCGTATTTATAAAGTAGTCTAGAGTGCCACACATAATTGTACTGCGAGCCACATGTGGCATGTGTGCCATAAGTTTCCGAGCCAAGTTATACACAATAATTTTTGAGCATAAATCGCAGCAAGGCTAAATGGCCACGCTTGCCGTTTAATGATAGTCACGAAATCGTGTTTGGCGTTGTTTATTGGTGATTTTGAGCCATTATGTAACTGAAGACTCGATGTGTAGTAAGGTTGAAGCACGTTAAATTTGCGGAGGCAGATACTCTTCACGTTATTGAGGCACGGAAGATTTTAAAGAGTTGGATACCAGCTGAGATGCAGTTTTTGTCACTTGGCAGAGGATCATAATTACGAATTCCTCTTCAGTAGACACCACGTTTCTGCAGAATACGGTATTATTATTTTTTTTTAAAATCAATTTTAGCAACGTCTTTTTTTCTTCTGCGTGCAAATGCCATAATCGGCAGTCCAAGTATGTACAGAGCTCAGCACACTCTTTATTTTCTGTAATTATAATATTATTCGAACCTTTTTAAACCTACACACACATTCGCAGATGATAATAAAAATCTAACAAACCTTCCATCTATCAAACAAAAAGAGACATGTTTTCCATATTTGCCATGTAGCACCATCTGTTATCTCTTCAACATTTGCAAAAATAACTTCATAGGAACCTCTCTTTCAACGAAACATTTTGATAGATATTTATTTTTATTGTTAATATAAATTTTCCTGGTATCCAATGTAATTGCAACCACAGAACAGTGCAATTAAGAGCAAAAGAGGATTATGTACATGAAAAAGTGAATATATATATGCATTTTATTTTTTATATACTTATATATTGGAAACTCCTGTATATTTTTATTTGTAAATATTTAATATTCAAGATTTATCGTTATATAATTACACGCCTTCTTACATGTTGATAATAGGTTAGCTTACTTATTGTAAGATAAATCGAAACGAAACATCCATCCTTTTTGAAAAGTATACTATATGCAGTATGTTAGATCTCAATGAAGATTTTCACCCTGTATTAATATCAATAAGAATTATCATTACATTAATAAGAATACATTACGTTAATATTAATAAAAATTATTATTACATAATTATACGTTCTTACGTGTTGATAATGGGATAGTTTGCTTATGGTGAAATAGATCGACACGAAACCACTGTTCTTACCAGATAAATATACTATATGCAGTATGTTAGATCTCAATGAAGATTTTCATCCAGTTAATATTTTAAAAAGATAAACGACTTTCATCAATATTTTACTGATGCGAATTTTTTATTACGAAATCTATGTTTGCTTATTTATTGATTTTTCAGTTTTAAAAATTATTTTAAATAATTCTTGGTACAGATTCAGATATAGTGAAAATATTTGAATGTTTTTACGTTTTAGTTTGTGTTATTTCCCCATATTGTTTTCCGGACATATAATAAGTTTAAGGTCCTCAAAAATTAAACTAGTGGTTACTTGATAAATTGTATCAACAACTTTTTTGTAGACAATCTGGGATCCTAAATCTTGTAAGAGAAGAAACGCGGCTTGATCTTGGTACGTTTTAATTCAAAACCATCATCCAACAACATATATATTTAGATGGATAGATAGATATAAATATAAAAAAAGATTGGAAGAGGGAGAAAAAAGAAATTGAGAGAAAGATAAGGAAACACACACACAGCCTAATGTTTTCTTCAGCTTTTTGTTCCGAGAAAGCTAAGAAACCATTATTTAGTGAGAAATTGTACCAAAAGCACGTAGAAAAAAAATTAAAATAGTAGAGAATTCACATTACTGTATTCTTCTAAAGGTTTGTGATGTGAAAGTCCCAAATCCTCTTAAGTGACCAAAGTGACCTTGGCTTCAACCTGCGTGCTTCAAATTCCTAAGTTACCATAGAAACATGCCTTCGTGAGCAGCAGACATCTCTGAGATAAAGAGATTTAGCTCTGGCACCACCTGCTAAGGCGTTCCATAAATATTGAAGAACTCTCAGCGTCCTAGGTTTTCTCGAAAAGAAAATAGAAACACAAAAAGTAAAGGTGAAGCTATTTCGTTTCCAATTTTAGTTCTTTACTGATATCATTAGAAAGGAATTTATTATAGTCTAAAGGTAAAAAAAAAATAATCCAAATATTTTTTTTCTAAATTTCTCAAACGAATATTTTCTTCAAGAAAAGGTGAATATAATTTAAAATTTTTTTAAAAAATTTGAAATAAAAGTAATACTTTAGCAGTAATTAAATTGCTTGGAAATATAATTATTCTCTCTTCACAAAATTCTCAATTAAACATTTGTTACAATTTTATGTATTTTTGAGAATTTGAAGTAAATGTTTTATTATATGACTGAAGTAGAATATCAATAAATGTTAAATGTAATTAGCTTATTTTAATGGTGGATTTTGTTGTAACGGCAATAAATAAAGAATAATATATATTTTTAGAATGGTATATTTTAAAAATTCAGATAAAGATTTATAATGTTTTATATAAAAAATCAAATAATTTTATTAAGGTACTCTAAATAAAAATGACAAATTAGAGTGTAACGATTTTATGTAAGTAAAACCAGATATATTTTAATATATTCGAAAAGTAATGAAGAAAGTCACTAAGTTAATTATATTAATACTTTATCTTTAGTTATATAGTTGTAACTTTCTAATTTAATTATTTTAGATTAAAATCCATATCTTCATTCGTGAATCCATTTTTTAAATTTATTAATTGCTGACGTATGGATTAATTAGTTGCTTATTCCCATACAATTTTCTCTTTATTTTACAGTTTTATTTTTGAAATATGTAAAATAGATAGAATAAGATAAAATTGGAAGTGATGTTGAAAAATTGATAAAAAAAAAGTATACTCGAAACACATCTCCATTACTTGTTTCATCAGTCTGTAAAACAAAAGGCATGTTGAAGACAGAGGCGTATTAATTCGCAGGCGGACCAAATGGCTCCCAGCGTGATTGATTCCAGTTATAATTCAATGAGCAACAAAAGGATCTTGCACCAATTTTGCAATCCTAGTGGTTTTTATGGATTTGATTCATGTTGCAGAGAGAGAGTCCTAGCCATCTTTCTTCCGTATATTTATATTGTAACCTGGACAAAATTTTTCCGAGTGTTTTTTTACACATTTTTTATTTAAAACAAATGAATACTATTCAAGAGTCAAACAAGTTTATTTTTACTTCACAGCCGTGCTTAGTTAATCTGAGATACATATTACACAATGGTGAGAAAAGAATCTCAACACAAAAAAAAATTATTACAGACTAATGAAACGTCAACAACACATTTGTCTTGGTAACATATTTAATTGATAGAGGTTTCAAGATCACAGGTTAATGTAAGGGCGAGAAGAGTCATTTTAAATGTGAAATTATGGTACATTGAAATCCAGTGTAATCACCAAACATTTCAGTGCAAGCGTGTAAGTCTGCATAAAATTTGTCGTACAAGTACCGGACATGAGTTTGGGGGATAGAATTTCGTGCCTGTTTCTCTTGGTCAGTCAATATAAGGTTTTTTAAATTCTGGTTGAGGATGACGCTGTCGTTAACGACCAGTTGGAGCTTGATTGGAGAAAGATCAGGCGATCAAGGAAGCCAAGGTAACACGTTGACATTCAATAGAGCTAGCTGGATTTCAACATGATTGAGGGCGCACGTTATCCTGTTGGAAAACATCCTTTAATAATGTTTATAAATGGCAGTGTAACAGCTTGAATCATCAAACTGACGTACAAGTTTTGCAGTCAGGTTGTGTATGAAATAAATTCGTTAGCTCTCCCTCAATCAAAGAAAATTGCTCGTACCAGTCAATAACTCTAGGTACAGGGCCAGTGTGTCTACGTCACAGAAAGTTTGTTTAAAGGCGCTGACCTGGTCGTCTTCTACTCAATAAATAACCATCACTCCAATGACATAATGTACACTTCCGCAATCACCGTATCATGGGTAGGACCATTGATTCTATGGGGCCCAAAACCTGACTGATGCCACGTCCGCCTTGGAGCTTAAAACCTCACTTTCTGGGTGTAGGGCTATTAATTTCCTTTAAACCTCTGCATCACTGGCATCAAGACAGAATAGCTTTGATCGGCGAACACAACACATCGCCACTCCACTCTCCAATTATATCTAGCGTTACATCACTGAAGTCACAGATGTCAGTGATCTGGAGCTAATGGCATGAACGATACAGGGCGTCTGGCTGTGAGCTATTTCTCAAAAGATTTGTTACAGATCTGTTTCAAAAGATTTGTTACAGATCTATTTCAAAATATCTGTTTCTCTGTAGCGAAAAAAACTAATTTCCTTTGCAGATGCACTGCGATTTTCCCCATCCATGTGGTGAATACTGCGGTCCCCTCTGTCAGTGGTGACCTGAGCGTGATTGGACCAAGTTTTCTTGAAATAATACCTTTATGGGACCATTGCTATCAAAAAGTCATGCACAGAGGATAAATTCCTACCAAGTCTTTCTGGTGTTAGGACTTTTGATTCCATCAATGTATTTTACTAATGAATATAAATGAAACAAAATGAAGTTATGTGATAAAAGGAAGTTCATAGCAAACTACTTTAAGCTAGCTGAATTTTCATCTTAATAGCAAGATAAATATTAATAAAAGTAGCCTTGGCTAAAATGCGTGATACGAATCAGAGAAAAAACCCACAATAATGTAGGCAACTTTTCTTTTGAAACAGATGGACAAATATGAAACTTACCTAATGTCCATGATTGGGAAAACCATACTCCAGAAAATAAATGCTTCTAGCAAATCATTGCAATAAGTTGAGTGTGAATCATTAAAATGATCTAGTCTAAAAAAATCTTTAGAGTATTAAGTCCAAAATTTCAGAAATGAATTCGGAAAAATGGAACATGGAGCAACTGATTCATCAAGGCTCTCGTTTGAAGAGGAAGCTGGACAAGTTTGCAGGCAGGCAGTAAACAGAAAAATTAGTTTCTGTGAAAGCAAAGAAGTCGGTTACGAATTTTCGACGAAAGGAAAAAGTTCACAGGAATTCATTTTCTGTCATGTAATCCTTGATTTGGTACTCCCTCTCCTAACTTCCACTCCTCACGACATATTTAACGTGCATCGATCTCTTCTGCAAGGCGGGTCTTTAGCGGTACAAACTCGAGCTCATGACACGCCTGCGAAAAATCCTTTACCTTCACTATTAGGCTACTGCTTCCACAAGATACAATAAAACCCCCACTGGAAATTCATCGAGATTAAAAAGAAATCCTAATGTAGGGATACTTTTGAAAATATTTTTAACAATACCGATATCCAATGCATCGTGATAAGTTTTTTTTTCAGTTTAAAGAGTGTTAAAATTATTTGAGAAGTACTTTCGGAGATAAGACAAATTGATCAACATGGTCATGTTATACATAAAACAGGATATTTTTGACAAAATAGATATGGTAAAAGAACTTGTTGAACTTTCCAAAGAGAAATCAAGAATTAAATTTGTATAGCAGAATTGCAAGCACTTTAGTAAGGTTTCCAATTTTTTTTAATACAGTTAAGATTATGCTTTAGCTTTGTTGATTTTTATTGTTTAGTGTTGAGTTTTGTTTTTAGCAATACATTTTATTTTGAGAATTTAAACTCAGCGATTCTTTTCACTCTTTTACTTTTTTGACTCTTGAGCCCATATGCTTCAAACCTTTTCCCGCCAGATGCCTCCAACTTCTTTAATCTGCTTTTGGTTCAGAAATCTTTTCAACAAATAAAATTTTTCTAAATTTAAAAGAAAAGTTTTTCGTCATACTGTTATATACTTATTTACGATGTCAACTTAGCTGTACTGCCAATATTTCGCCAAATTTCCTCTAAAACGCCATTATAAAGTAAGAGACTGTGTTGTCATGTCTTCAGAGTTTATTTTTTGGATTAATTCATGGCATCTATACTTGTGCGTATTCACTGTAACCGAATGTAAATATTAAGTAAAAGTTTTGTTTGTGTATTTTGGCAACAGTTAGTATTGTATTTTTTTGTAGAATAAAACGTTTGATTTTTAGAATGGCTGGATATTTTATCGTTCTTAGAATCCAGAATTATTTTTAATGTTATGATTTTTTAAAAGTTATTTTGCCTTATTCAACTGCAGAACCAGATACGCTGCTAGCGTAATAGAGTTATTTATTTGCAAAAAGAATAACGTAATATGTGTTGCTCAAATTTTTTTATCATAAAATAAATATAACAGAAAGTAATTTTAATGTATTTAACATTCAGATTTACACTATTTTAAAATGAAACTATAATTAGAGAAGAAGAATAATTACAGAAACATTAAATACACAAAATATGCTCTCGATATAAAAAAAATTATGATACTGTAACAAATTTATTCATTTATACGGTAAGTTATTATAAATAAAACGTAATTGAATTTCACTGAATGTGAATGCAAAGAACGTGTTTTGCGAAAAAGAGAACAAATTAAAAAAGTGTACAAACCACAGAAATTTTTAAAGAAGAGATTAGTTGAAAATTTAGATCATGAACAGTTAAAATGTGGAAATGAAGACTTGAATTTTATTTTTTACTGCCTACAATACAATGAAAAAAGTAGATCTACGTAATACATGTAAATTAAAGTTTTACAATTTGAACAATGAATATAAACAATTATATATTTTATACATTGGGGGTTGATCCACCGTTAGGTGGACAAGGGATACCCCTAGTTAATGATATAAATATCTGTAAATTATAATAAATCTTCATAAATAAAAACAAAGAACTTTTTTAAAAAAAAACTCTGGAAGCATTTTAAACAATTTCAAAACTTCTTTGTTTTGTAGTTATTGCAAGAGATAAAATGGAAAAAAGGGGATCCGTAGCTATGTTTTCTTTATTTCGAAGTACTACAATTCACTTGACACTTGGATTTAAGGAATCCATCACTTTTCGTATTTATTTTTAGTTGCTGGTGAACTTATTTATAATTTTTTAAGCGAATCGTTTTTTTAAAGAAAATATGTGGTTACTTGTACCTGTCGACTTCAAGGATATCCGTAAAAGGCATACACAAATATCCATAAACCTAGTGTTAATATATTAGTTCTTTATTCCATATTGAATTCTCTTTATTGTTTAATTAATGCAAATTGGAGCTAGGAGGCACAAGACAAACTTTTACTTAAATATTCGAGTTTCAGTAACACTGTCCTTGCTTTCAATATAAGGGAATTTAGTTAACTGATTTTGACCAGCTAAGTATTTGTATCATAAATTATTGAAAATGCTACAAAATAAAAATTTTCCATATTACAAAAAGATTATAAAAAATAATTTTTCATTGTATAAATATTAAATAAATGTTTATCTATATTATTTCTAAGGTAAGATTTTATGTGTTGATTGTTCTCAAAATCAATTTTATTAAACGGAACAATTACAATTGACCGCATGCATTGTAGTGAAATTTTACGTCCCTGTTCTAAATGATACACATACTATGTATTTAATATTCGTTTCATAAAATATATTATGAAACAGATTATATATATGACAGTATGTATCATGTTATGAAACTAAAATGAGAGATAGAAAGCAATGTGTGTGTTACTTTATATATTTTTATGTATAAAATGGAGCTTTATATGAATAACTATGCTGTTCTATGTCTTTCTATATATATAATTTTGCTACAGACCAGCTAAATTCTTAAATCAACATAGAAATGTATCTTCCTTTTCTAGTATAAATCTCGTTAACAAGATCCAAGCTAGAAGTTGCTTCGTGATATTGTTTCTTACATTTCAAGATTGAAAGGTACTTGAAGAAGAAAAAAAAACGATTTCAAATTTTATAGTTCTTATAAACATTCCTACAAAAAACCCATGAATGTTTTGTTTGTTTAAGGTAACTGGGACGTCTGTAACAAGGAAAAAAGGACATTTTTGCACCAAATGTTTTTAAATGGTTCTCACTTACTTAAATTAAATCCAAAGGAATTAAAATTTTTCGTTGATTTTTCTGTATGTTTCTGTACATGTTACTGTAAAAAATTCCGTTTAAAATTACAAATAAATCTGTATGAGCAATAATTAATCTCAATATAATTTTTTTTTATTTTCAAGGCATGTTTTTACCTTTAGGTGCACTTTGCACAAAATCCACTGCATATATAGCTATAAAATTGTACAGGGTTTTTCAAATATAACAATCCATAAAATGAACGAAATGAAATTTTCAGAAATAAAATTATAAAAATTATAAAAACTTTTAAATTTAGTGATTTAAATTTCCTGTAAATTTAATGCAAAAATTATGCTATATCTAAAATTGTTCAATGTTTATTTGGAAAAAAAAATTTCGTTCAATTTGTTTAAAATTTATGGATCTCATAGTATGCAAAATATCAGCTCTATAGGTAGAGAAAATTTTGAGAAAAGTGTACCGTAATCTCCAAAAAAGGCATTTCGAGAAAATTGCGAATAAAGATATTTTCATCTAGAGTTTGTAAAAGTAATATTTTTAATACAATATAAGCCATACCATTATTAGTTGGATTATTTTGCATAATTTTTCAGTTTTTAAATTGTAAGTTTGAAACTCTAGATTACTTATAAGAATTTTTAATTACTCTTTCCTTACTCCAACAACATGTGTTCTCAAATATTCACATCTTCTTCCTTTTAAAATATCCAAAATTTTATATCTATAAGTCTTAGAACTTCTATTTCACACTTTGACTATCATCATTACAGGATATTTCAGAATTCTTTACGCATAATTTTATTGTCATAAAAATATATCAAGAAAATTTCTTTAACGCGAATTTCAGAAGTTAATTTGATATCTAATTTAATTGGAACTCTGTTTTCAAAAATTAAAACAAAATAATATATGTTTTTGTATTCATACATATGGATACTTATTTATTTTAAAATAAAACCAAAAGTAATAAACTCATAGAGTTATTCATGAGCATTCAAATGCAGTTAGGAAAAATGAAAAGTCTATTTTATAAGCTGTTTATTTAATTTAGAATAATCCTTAAGATCCCATTTGAACTATATCCACTTGAGCTATTGTTTAAGAACTATACGAAGTATTTATAAATTCAAAACTAGACATAATTAACATTTCAAAAACAAAAATTTATTTTAAAATTTTGTAAATTATCATTTAAATTTTCCGTAAATTTTGCACAAAAAATATAGAATTTTCAATAAATTTGAACGTATAATATAGAAAAATCACATTCTTTATATAGAAAAATTATTTTTTTACAATAGATACTAAATACAATACGGATTTCGAAGAAGGTGTACCTGAATTACAGTTACATCACATCTGCTTACAATTTTAAAAATCAATTTTCCAGCTTTCAACTTATCGGATTCTCATAAATAAGGCCTCTACGGATGCAGCAAAGTGCTTTCTATTTTTTCTAGAAGTCAAATAAAAAAAATGCAAAATTTGAAGTACCTTCACTTCCCAGTTACCTTAACAAATCTTGGAACAAGTTTCATTTTTTTGGCATACGTATGTCCTTCGGGTATATGATAATGTTTTACAAATTATGTTTCATATAATTTTTCAATAAGGAATTTCGAATTCTAACACATATATATTACAGTAAACATGATAAACTTTTAAAAATATGTAGTTAACGCTGTGTATGATTTATAAACATTAAAATTAGTTGAAGAGAGGAAAGAGAACATAAAACATGGTGTAAAAATATTTAAAACACTTCTTACAGTTATATGGATTTCAATGAAGTTAATTTCTATATAAGCTCCATTTCCAAATTAACAAAGTTTAATGTATAATTATTGTATTAATAACCGGTTTTATAAAAAATAATTTTTTCGTTTTTGAACCAAAAATATTTGTTTTTTTTGTTTTGTAATATAATGTGATTTATTGCGCAATTCATCATTTGAACAATACGAGATTTTAGAAAAATATTTAAAATCGAAGGAAATTATTTTGAGACATATCATAGAGTCTTATTTCTGATCTTGCTAGAATGATCACTTCCGAAATTAATTAATAATAATGATAAAAAAATAATTAAATAATATAGTCATGTATCTTCTTTTCTTTTCAATGTTTAAAACTGAAAAACAAAGAGATACAAATATCTTTATAAACCTTTTTTGCCTTGTACACTACATCTCTCTCTCTTCCTCTCTCCTTCAGCATGTTATTCGTATACGTCTATAACGAATATAATTAATTTCTTAAAAATATTTCTGTAAAGTAGTGCTTCTCAAACTTTCAATATTTGCGACCCAATATTCAATCATAATTTTTCCCACACCACTCTCCCTTCTTTAAAAAATAACAATGTATTCAATTCAATAACACTATACATTGACGCTACAATATGATTTTAACCTCTCGCTCACCCAAAGCGTTAATTGGCCCGGACGTATATATACGTCTTTCCGAAACACGATCTTTTCTGTGCACTGCTATCCATAAATTATTCCGAAGGCTTTGGAATGCAATAAAATGACCTTGATAGTGTGTTTCTGAAGGATTTACTTATTTCAGAGAATTTGCTTATTTGTTTATTTATCGACCCCCTTGGGGATCGAATGCGTATTTTTTTATAGGCAGTTAAGGGATTTATTATAAATTATACAAATTATCAAGGTAAGTGTTAAGTTTTGTATATAATTTTATATATGTGTGACAAGCCCATAGGATCACTGATAATTATTAAACTTGTTCTTATAGTATTGTTAATTTAATTATGAAACACATTGGGCACACACAGAACTGATATATTTATAAGATTATTATACCAATGTAAATGTGTATTTTATTTTTTAATATGTCAGAATGAATTTTGTTTGTTTACTTTCGGTAAGTTAATAATTTTTTAATTAAAATTTTGTTTACGACTTTTGAATATGCTCGCGCCCTCCTCGTAGAGTTATCACGCTCCCCTAGAGGGCGCACCCAACAGTTTGAGAAACGCTGCTGTAAAGCAAACTATGCTTCATTATTAATAAATATGTGTATATTAAATAATAATAAGTTTTTAAATACATAAATAATGTATGTATAATGAATTAATAATGTTTTTAAGGAAAGCTTTCGTGGTTGTTTTTATTTATCTTTGTGTTTTACATAAACGTGAGGCTACGGTACGTATCTGAATAACTACTTAAACGAGACTTGGCCCACAGTTCCGAATACAAGACAAATTAATCAATACCATAATAAAACATAATTCTTGAGATGAACAAGCTAGCTTTTTTCATAGAGTCGTGACTCCATTTTATATTTTAAAATATTTAAGAGGATATTAAGAGCATAAAATAATCTCTTAAAATTAAAAATAGTGTTAACAGTATTTAATTTTAAATTATAGTGAACCTCAGTCTCTCATTAGCTATCTTTATCTCTATCATCAGATTAAACGCTTTTTTAAACGTACAGTAATTTTAAAAATGCAATGTGATTATTTGTATTGAAAAAAAAACTAGGATTTTTAATAATAATAGGAAAAAAAGCATGTAATTGTGTTTGTAATATAAATCTATTTTCCCCGAATTCTGCTACAGCATACACAGAGTGTTCCATAAAAATTATAAACATTTTAAAGAAGTGATACTTAATAGGTGATTGTGAGGTGATGCTCCATCAAACTTCATCAAGGGATGCATGATCGTATTTAAAATACAAATAAGTCAAATGGCGCCGAAGATGATATTGCTAATTGAGGCAAAAAATAAACTGAAAACGACTGAGTTACAAAAACAAGTTAAATGCCATGTAATTTTTATAAGAGTTCAAAACAGGTACAGGCATTTGCTATATACGCAGTAAATCATCGAAGAAATGATTGGCGAAATTTGAAAGAAATACCAGGCATATTGCGGGCTTATGATTCAGCGACCATAAGTCTGTCGATGAATTCTACTGATTCACTAGAGATCACGAAACCCAATTGCTGAGTGGTAGTTTATCGCTCTTTCATGCCGGGCTCAAATCCAAAGCTAGACAAGGTATACTCTCAGCTTTTCATCCTTTCAGTGGATCAATTAATGAGTACCAATCTTGTTTGTGAAATCAAACACTGGGGCTTTCACTTCAGACTTACCAAGTGACTGGAACTTCTGCACATGATCCAAAGGTCACGAAAACTGAGATAGGGACAGTAGGCCGTGACCATCAGGGGCTGTTTCGCCTATGCATAAAGCATCCATTTGTCCCTTAAAAAAAGAAATCGAAACTTGGAAGTTCTGGGGAAAGCAGTGGCTAAGTTTTTGGAAACCCTCGCTTGACGCATCGGTTGCGAAAGCTTCATATGAATAGTTTTTCACACCTCGCACATAATAGACTGGTGTTACATCTTGTTGAAGCAACATTATCTGCTTAAAAATCATATCGCTGTTAAAAAAAATTTAATATGCATTTGTTGAATTCAAAGAACATAAAGCAGTATCTGAGCTACAGTTCAATATTGTGCAATTATATTTTCAGCAATGTGGTGTAGTGGAGAATAATTACATTTAAGTATTTTTTTAATGAAATGGGATCGCATTGATATAAATAGAAATTAAATTTATCTGCTCTAAAATGTATGAAATAAAAAAAGTATTTGTTTCATAAATGATTTCCTGTTATTAAGAATACAATTCTTTTTCCTCCTAATATTTTAGATACGATATACAAAACCAATTTCTTTTACAACTTCTACAAATTCAATTTTCTTTTTTTTTTGTATTAAATTATTTATTTTTATTTGTTAAATTTCTTTCCTTGTAGCTTTTTATCAGCCTTTTTACAGCATTTGATTTAGAAAGAACTTAAAAATCTTCAGCGAGTTACTTTTTAGTTTATCTGTTATTTAAAAAAAAGGGAGTTTGTTTTGTTTAGTCTAGACATGTTTTAAAACAAGGAAAGTAATAATTTCAAAATAAGATTTGATAAGATTAAACAGACAATCTTCTTTGTTTTCTGTAGTCTGCAACAATTTTTTTTCTCATACTAACGAAAACTTCGATTAAAAACAAGAAGACAAATTTTATTTTACATTAAAAATTGAAAATAGTTTAAACACATTATGACAATTGTTTTCAAAAATAGTTATTTTGATGCAATTATTTTTGCTCTAAATTGTTGCGTAATAGATAAAGACATGTTAGGTACTAAAGTAAAACAATGCGTGGAGCAAAATAGGCAAAATATTTGCACATTTTGGTTATACTAAAATATATATTGAGACTTGTAAATGATAAACTTCTCAAATATTATCAAATACTTTTTAAGTCTTTTACCTCTTATATCGTTAAACATATACTTTAGTTTAAGTTTTTCAGTAAGATTTATTAGAGATCGTAAAAAGTAAATATATCTCACTGAAATTAAGACAGAAAAGTAAAAATCTCTGATTAATTCTTTTACGGTTTTTTGTTTGATAATATTTCAAATAATTTTTATTTTGCTAAGTTTCTCTTTGTGACACTTGTAACGTCTATATACGAAGGTTGAAATTAAGTATTGGCAACATAGGAATAAATCAATTTTAATGAACTTACGCGAGTAGACAATTGTCTTACATTCCTTCTAAGTAATCATCCACGAAGACTATAATTTTTTGCCAAAAGTCGGGAATCCATTGGAGACCATTGACAAGATGCTGATTGTTAATGCTAGCAATGAAATACCCTAATGCGCTGTGTACAAATAAAACGTCATGAAATCGGCGGCTTCGGAGAGGTTCTTTCAACTTTTTAACAGATTGAAATCACAAGGACAGGTGGATCTAAGGAGGGTGTTCCATGATTTTCCCCACTACAATCGTCTCAGTAAAAAAGATGCATTGTTAATGACATGAAAACGAGCGTTTTTCATGTAACACGGTGGGGAGATTGCTTTGCAATAAACGTTTGTTTTCAGTAGCCAGACGTAGGTGGTCCTGAAGAAATCGGCAATAGTCGCCTACGTTCGTTGACAGTTTGTCCTTTAGGCACGGCAAACGTAAGAATTAAAACCTCCAAGCCATTTGTCACAATCAACATAGCATGCACCAGACTGGGCTCTTGTCTAAATTTCTGTGAATGTGGTGAGTCTCGGTGACGCCATTTATTTGACTCAAGCTTTAAATCAGGTTTATAGGCTAGTTCACACGCCTTATCACTGCCGACAAAAAGCTTTAAAAATGTGCTTCCTTCATTGTAGTATGTCTTCCAATGGATTTCAGCAAGTGCAATCCGTTGTCATTTCTGTACTTTGATGAGTTGATGTGAAACCAGCAGGCAGCAATTTTCTTCTTATTTTCAGATATTTCTTCATTATGTGCGCGCTGTTTGATGACTGAAACCAATCCTTTTCATCCATGGTCTACAGAAAGGAGACAACTCTGAGGAATGATCAATCTGAACTTAAGGATTAGAGGGCCAACTTGTACGTTAAATATCTGCCGTTTCATTCCAACCCGAAGGAAACGAACTTAGGAAACACTATGCAATAATGCATGTTCACCCCAAGCTCCCGAAAATTTTCGATAACCTTCTGTTGCATTTATGCCACGGTCGAACTTTATTTTCGCTGATCACCCTTTGAAACAAGTTGAAGTGCGAAGAAAACGAAGCTCTTCACTTTAACGCTACACAACTACCCTTCTAACTAGATCGACTTTTTTTCTCTCTGCTCATCGAAAACAGTGTTACCTCACCTTCCTCATATTCTTTTTGTGCATGTGTGCTATTTGCGATTCTCTAGTTAAGTTGCTACTAGCTACTATTCAATTTATATACGTAGCCCACTAATTTTTTTTAATGTGTAGTTTTTGATTTCTTTAAAATGATTTAAGGTAACAGAACACCTTCGAAGAAAATTTTTTGAATTAACCTGAATTTTCCCTGTTAATGCATATTTTATGACCTTATGGGTCTTTAAAATGAGAAAAACACCCAAGTAAAGTCTTATTAGTGCACATTTTTTCTGTGAAAGAGGTATTTTATGAAAAAATAAGCAAAAATAAGACTTTACGCAAAACATGATAACTGAAAATAAAATAAATATATTGATAATTTGTAAATTGAATAATATAGCATACAACCTTATCTAGGGAATAGACACTTATTTTGGTAACATAACAATTACGTGAGAAGCTATTGTGTTTCGAGCTTCTTAACGTTGAAATTTTCTTTAAAAGCTATTGTAATTTTCCCTTTATTGCTGTATAAAAAAATTTCTACTCAACATAAAATCTTAAGAGAGGTCTATTCCCTGTATTAGTATTTAAAAAACATATATATAAAATTTTTATTTCATCCAAGCATAACTTTTTGAGATATTGTGTTTTGCGGTAAGAAAAAATGTAAAAAAACTCATTTTGAGAAAACGACAAAAATAACATTAAACTAATCTGATTACAAGAAAAACACTTACTTTCTTATTAAAATGCACCAGATTTATAATTCTCTCCATCTTTAACTTCTAAAACAATATTTTTTTTCTTTTTAAGGGCTCTTAAAATTTTCCTATGTTTCTTTGTTTTGGGGTCTGCGTTATGAATCGATTCACGGATTCTGCATTTATCTAAATGTTTATATCCCCGTAAGGTAAACACCCCAGGATTTTCAATATTCATCTTATTAAAAACTTTGAGGCACCCATTTAATCCCTCATTGAAATGTATAACAGCATCATACGACCCAAATTTAATTGTTTTGAGCGAAACAAATACTTCTTTCGGAACTTTTTGCCAGACTATTCCGTTAAAACACTCATTTGCATTTTGCGTGCGTCCATGTAAGCACTTACTTAATATTTGTTTGTTGCATAGTTCTAAATATACTGGTTTAATTTTATTTAAAACATCATTTGATAAACCATCATATTTTGTGGTACATTTTGTTCCATTTGCCACCCCCCGCTGAAAATAACACCAGCTGTCTTTCCCTATTGGGCACTGACCATGCATCGGTTTCTTATCACTTGATGCACAGTGATATAACGCAGCAATTACATTTTGCTGCATGGCATTTAAGTTACCGACATTACTGCGTACAGCAATTCCGTAGTAATTTTGAAGTCGGTCGATAAAATTATCAGTTAATTTGCCTTTACCAGACAGTCCTTTAGTTTTTGTTTTTAGCTTTCTTAGACGCGAGCCCACTCTCTTTTGTACATGGCCAATGCACTCAAACTTTGTCACACTGTTCATTCCATAAGTGTCTTTCACACTCATGAAAGCTTTTGAGTCACCATCGCCATAATATTGCGTGTATTGAAGTCTGCGGTTTTTTTCTGAACGAAGAAATATTCGTGAAGCCCCCACAATTTCCATTTTTGACGAAGATCCCGTGAAGTTACACTGACATATGTGGTCGGCTTTTGACGACTCATATTCAGAGTTTCTTGGCATAGTCTGAAGTCTCTTACATGTAGGACAGTAGGACGACATAACTTCTACGTCTAACACCTTACCAGTATCAACTGATATTGCAGCAACACAACCATTCATAGACATATAGCCTCTACGCTGCCATGTGCCATCCACAGATATGCCACATTTTACAAAATCAGATGAAACATTTTGTTTTATATCTGCAATTTCAGTAGCAGCTTTTTTCATGGATTCCTCAGCTACTTCCTGAACCACTTTTAAAAGCTTTGCTTCCTGATTTTTGAAAGCAGTTTTTGTCAGTCGAGGCAAATTTAATGTTGAGCATAATTTAAATGCACCAGCAAAACCCTTGCCTATCTGCCGCATACCATATACTAGCCTGGTATTTATGACTGGTGCATTTACAACTTTTTTTGATGAAGCAAATGCAAAGAAAAAGTCACAGCATTTACATTTTAGTGTAAAATGAGAGCATAATCCATACATGGAATCCTCAAAAAGCTCTACTTTTTCAGCAAAACATTTTGGGCAGCAAAGTTGAGAAAATGCATCCACAATAAGCTCAAGATCAATGATTCTGTTACCAAACAGAGGACCAGGCATTTCTTCTGCAGTTGACATACTCTCATTTCCCAATTTTGAAGAACTAGCAGTGCATTCAGGAACAGGTGTTGAATTGCTGTTATTTTCGGAAATTTTTGTATTTATTTCCAAAAAATTGTCTCTTACGCTTTCTAGCAATACTTTTCACCATTTTCAAGCAAAAATAAAACAGAATAAAATTATTTTTTAACTTTCTACGCTGTCGATTCTTTCAGTATGAAAATCAAACATATATGTAAACAAAGTCACTAAACAACAAATTTGATGCCAGATTTCATACATAAAAAAGGAAAATGAATTTCTAAATACATTTATATTTATTCTCAAATATTCTATTTTAATTTCTGACAAAATATTTGTATATTAATTTTCATATTTCATGTCATATACCATGAAAGATAAACGTAAACAAACAATTTGGGCCACTTCCGGTTAGCAGAAAGGCATTTCCGGTCAGAGAAATTCATGATCAAGTAATATTTAAAAAGCTGTAACTTGGCTTCTAATTAAGCTAGAAACAAAATTTTTACAGATTTAGAAAGATAAAAGATTGAATTTTAATATTTGATCAAAAACGAAAAATCGATATTTTGACCGAAAATTGAGTTTTAAAGGTGTTCTGTCACCTTAAATCGATTTATATAACTATCAAGAAAAATTGATTTTTGTAAATTTTAAGGCAAAGTATTTTATAGTATAATCGTTCAAGAAAATAAAGCCCAGTACATCCTTTACTACCTTCAAAATTTTCCACTCAGCTGGAGAAAATGAGAGAGAAGAGAGAGTATCAAGGTTCTCAAAACAAACTAAATTTGGATGTTAGTAAAATATTTGTTGATTAATATAAGAGGTGTTGCAGTTCTCCTGGCTTTATAAATAATTTAGACATTTATTACGAAAGAACGGTACATTATGTTTTAGACTAAAAGACTGGCCATCCCCAGTCTCTACTTTTCCTTATCTTTCTTGCGGCATATTTTAGGTTTCTTCAATATCATGCAAAAGACTGCTTTGACAGGTCATGCGTCATTTGTCGGATCAACTGATAATCGGAAAGAGAAACGTCTGATAAAATGATCGATTAGGGTAGAACTTCTCAATTGTGTATTTCTAGGTAGGTTTTGGCCAATGCCACAACTTATGGATAAGTATTATCATACAGGACAATATAATTGATGTGAGTGGAGTTGTAATGGGTGCATTTTTCTTTGAATGCTCTGATGAATCTTAACAATTGTGTTTGGTAGTGATCCCCAATAATGGTTACGTTCAGTTTGAGCAATTCATAATGCTCAACAGTAAGCTCATCACGTAAAATACCAAACATGAGTTTCTTTCCAAGAATATTCAACCGTTGAAACATGACCACAAGGTTCCTATGATTTCCTCTTCTTTAGGTTTTCGTAGTTTATCCATTTGTCATCACCAGTGGCTATACGAGACAAAAGGCTCTGCAGTTAATTCCTGGCAAACTGCATTTCACAAGTGCAAATGCTCATGTACATGTTTCACTGAGCAATATATATTTCCCAGCGTCAGTTCATATGAAATCTGATTTCCCCTTGATTTTGAACCATTCCCAACAATTTTAATGGATGTGAGATTACTTGTTGAGTCACTCCCAATATAAGTGTAAGTTCTACTTGCGTTTGACACAAATATTCCTCCTAAAATTGTCCTTTACGTTCATAGATTTTAAATCAAACTCACAGTATTTAAACTTTTGAAACCACTCACAACAAGCTTTCTTAGTCCAAGAAAACTCACCGTATGTTTCAACAAGCTATCTAAAAGCCCCTTATGTAAATTTCTTTAAATTAAAAACAAAATTTAAAAGTTCCCTCAAATGACACATTCGTTTCAAACCTCGACATTTTCGTGCGGAAAATATTATGTGATATACTGAAGCAAAATAACTTCAATAACTTCAAAATTATGGTATGCTACATGTTCAACCATACGATACGACGTTTTGCGTAGAAAATTTCACCTATAAAATTCTGGATGAGTGAATGAGTATTAGCGTCGCAGTGTTCAGCTACTCAAGTGCTTTTGGTGACGGACCTCGTAATTTTGAACCATGGTAAGTGACGAGGACGAAACCTGACATGGACCCCCCTTCCCCTTCTCCTAACTACCACACCACACCAAAATAACATGCTGGATAGGCCATTTTTTGTCAAAAAGCGGAGACTTATTTGTATATTTTCATAATATTTAATTAACTTCTAAAGAATTTTCTCTTTATCGATGTAAAATTTTTCTCGTACCTCATTTTTAGATAAAAAAAAAGTGTTTAAATTGGAAATTTCATTAAAATCTGATAGGTGTACAAAAGTAAATTTTAAAGATATTTTAGAAAAAATGTGGGTTTTTTGAAAACATATGAATTTGAATTGTATTTAAACTAATTCTAATCTGTATTACAGTTTCATAGTAATTTATAAAATACCAAAATGTTTGAATATGGTCTATATTTACCCATGTTTAAATATCACACGTTCCTTATCCTTGTACCTAAAAATGTTTCTGCCTATCAACATATATAATAATGATCAAAACAGGGGAAAAATTAAACATTAAAGCCTCATTTAAACAGTTATCCATTAAATTCTGTGACACTTTGAGTCATGTACTATAAGACGTGTCTTTTTAGAAGTGAATTGATTATTTTTAAAAAGTTAATTAATTATTTAACATCATAACTTATTTAATTTTAACCATTATCGTTGTTCTGGTCTAAATCAGTAGAGATGAGAAGTGTGGATGTCAACAATATTTTCTTATTTTCTTAAGATTGAAGTAACTGTAATTCAGTATAATGGATAACTTATGAAAGAAACTTTTGGCGTTTCGTATTATTTTACAACTAAGGAATTATAAAAAATACCATTCTTAGAAAACTTTTGATACGATGTTTAAAAAATCACATTTTTTCCAAGAAGTTGTGATAATTATACAAAAAATAGCAAATCAATTCAAATTAAATATAATTATAAAATATATAATATAATCACATATTACTGTCAATGTTTTTATTCTGTTATATTTTTTATTATTGCATCTTTGCGACCCTTATGATGGTTTACACTTTTCAACCTAAAAGTAAATGACCATATTAAATTTATTTTGTTTTAAAACTTGAAGTAAACGCTGATAAATATATGATAACACATGAATCATGTAAGTTAAAACATTATATATCGTCTAGAAATGCCCACTAAAATTAATAATATGTAAAGCAGACTTAGTTGCTTTGTGTCACCAAAAATTGAAAGCGGCAAAATATTTCCATATACATTAATAGTAAAAAAACTCGAATTAGAAGTGAGTACAAATGAATTTTATTTATCAGTATAAAGTATTCAGATTAAATTTTCTACCCGTTGATGATTTATCCTTATTCATTTCTACAAATAAAAAAAATGAGCATTCGATTAATCTATAAATATACATGTACGGGATTGATTTGAATATCGTCGTTCAAAAAACGAAGGAATTCATAAGAATAAAATAAATCATTTTTTTTTCTTGAATTTTATGTTCAATTGAGACATTTGTGTGTGTGTGAAAAGCATTTACCAAAGTAAAAAAAAACACTATTTTTAGTTTAATTTATCCTAGAACTTAAATATAAGGCATTTATATAATAATTTTTAAAATATTAATTAATACTATTGTTCTAAGGTGTTTTTACGAGCAGTTCTTCATTACATAACTTGGTTTATAATGAATTCATTTTAGAAACGTTGCGTAACTGAACTTATGTCAAGAGGTACAGGAGGTATTGATGTACCATTAAAGAATATTTTAATATATGTATAAGCATTGCAACAAAAAAAATCAGTAAAGTAAATCAGGATAGATATTTTCATTCTAAATTGGTATTAAAATAAGTTATCATTAATTAACTCGCTGTAAATCCAACGTAGAAAAAACAAATAAATTCCTTCCCCTCATACTTTTTGTATTTTTTTTCAATTGAAATGGAAATATAATAAACGGTACTTACATAAACTGAATATAATAAATTTACATAAACTGAATACTTTTCCTTCATATTTTTAATCTGAAATTATATTTTTGAATATTGTATATAATAATTTAACCTTGAGCTATATTTTGCTTATCCTTATCAATATGTAAATGTACATAAAAATTTAAAAGGTAACTGAGACGTGTGAAAATGGTTAAAGTTTTGAATTTTTTAAAATTTTATTTTAAAAATATTGAGGGGCCTTTGCTGCATCCATAGATGCATTATTTATGAGAATTCGACAAATAAAACGCTAAAAAATTGAATTTTAAAATTATAAGGAAAGTGGTGTAATTATGATTCGTGTACATTTTCTTCAAAATTTGTTTTGTATTGTAAAAAATCTAATTTTCTATAAAACGATTGTAATTGTTTTGTATTATATGCTCAAATTTATTGAAAATGCTTCATTTTTTTTGTGCAAAAATTACGGAAAATGTAAATGATTAGTTAGACAATTTTAAAATAAACTTGGTTTTTTGAAATGTTTATTATCCCTAGTTTTGCATTTATATATACCCAGTGTAGATCTTAAGTTATAAATCAAGTGGATGTAGTACAAAGGGGATCTAGAGGATTATTTTAAATTAAATACACTGCTTGTAAAATAGACACTTCCTTTTTTCCTAATTGCTTGAGTTAACATTTAAATGCTCTTGTGAATAAGTCTATATAAATTCATAACTGTTAGTTTTACTTAAAATAAATACATATTCATATGTACAAGTACAAAAACGGTGATTCTTTTGCTAATTTTTTTAAAAACCGAGTTCTATTTAAATTAGACACAAAATAACTTTTAAAATTCATCAAAGACATTTTCTTTGTGTATTTTTATGACAATAAAAATATGTGTAAAGGATTCTGCAATGTTCTGTAATGCTGATAGCCAAAGTGTGAAATGAAAATATCAAAACTTATGCATATAAAATTTTCGTATTTTGAAAGGAAGAAGGCGTGAATTGTTGATCACACATGTTGATGAAGTAGGAAAAGAGTAATTAAGAAGATTTCTAAATAATCTGAAATTTTAAACCAACAATTTAAAAACTGAGAATTGGTGCACATTAATCCAGTTAATTGTGGTATGGCTTTCTATTGTATTAAAATTTTATTTTACAAATCATAAATAAAAATATCTTTATTTACAATTTTCTCGAAATGCATTTTTTTTTGGTGATTCCGGTACACTTTTATCAAACTCTACTTTTTCTACAGTGCTTATATTTTGCATATTATAAGATCCAGACATTTTCAACAAAGATAATGATTTTTTTTTAAATAAACATTCCCAAACTTTAGATATGGCACAATTTCTGCATAAAACTTATATGAAATTTAAATCACTAAAATTAAAATTTTTAAAATTTTTATTTAATTTATATATTTATTGTCATGTTTGGAAAATCTCTATAACATTGTATAGCTATATATGAAGTATATTTAATGCAAAGTGTACCTAAAAAGGTAAGAGTATGCCTCGAAAATAAAAGAAAATATTATTGTCTATTTATTGCTCATACATATTTATTTGTAATTTAAAATGGGATATTTTTACATTAACAGATGCATAAAGAGGCATACATTTTAAAGTAAAAATTTCAAATCCGTTGTAATTATTTAAGGTAAGTGAGAACCATTTAAATTTGATGTAAAAAAAGTTCATTTTTCGTTGTCGTAGACGTTAAGTAAATTTATAATTATTATCAAAGAAAACTATTTTTTAAGACCTGCAACATTAAGTATTTTTCAACTTTAATCTTATTGTTTTACTTAATTTACTTAAAATACATCAAAACTTCACACGACATGGAACAGAGGATCGCTCCATGATTTATATGCCTAACTCAAAATTATAAATGTCAAAGTCAAAAGAATCACAGAGAATCAATTAATTTATTGAAAAGTTGGTACAAAAATGTATTTAGCTAATCTTACTGTATCCCAAAGATAGCTTGGGATTTTCCAAAATCCGGTGATACGCGTGCCAGTATTCATTGCTAATTTAATATTAGGATTAATAATTCCAGATATAACTTGCAGGCCATGAAGTTTCAATACCATCAAAAGATTACAATGAAATTTTTTGTTTCTCATATAAAATATTCTAGCTTTTTACATTTGTATTGTTATTTGTACACTATGAAGTCTTTACTCAAAAAAGTGGTAATGAATATTTATTTAAAAATATGCTAGAAAGGTTATCATGAAATTTAACCTTATATATATATATATATATAAGACTCATTTACCTTTAACCTCACTCACTTCAATGAATTTATTTTAAATTTAGAATTCAGTTAAAAGTTTTTCTTCAGATATAAATTATTTCTAAAATTAAAATATCGTAAACATATTAAATTTTCTATTTTAAATATAAAACTAAATCTCGCTAGTCTTGCAAAATATTTTAAGTTTATATTTATCTGTAAATAAATTTAAATATATGTATAATGTGACTGAGAATTTATTTAATTAAAGTTAATATTTTACAACTGCATTAACTTTATTTATTCAAATAGTAGATTACATCAGGAATTCGAACAAAATAAAATTATTAAAATATATATTCTCTATAAGCCGGCAGGGTGGCGTGGTTGGTTTGTCACTGGATTTCTATACCCGAGGTTGTGGGTTCGACCCCGCCCCAAGTCGGTGGATTTTCGTGATGCAGAATATCGACAGCGGCAATGTCGTATGATTATACGTCATGTAAATGATCACTAGATTGCCTGTTTGGCTTGGGCGCTCCATGAAAAATAAATCCTAGCACAGATTCGCATCGTCAGAGCTCAGGTGCCTCCCTCTGAGGAGCAAACTGGGCGTCAAAATTACCTGTGATGAATGGTATTCACCTATATGGTGCCGCACTAAAGAGTGATACCACAGCTTCTGGGGATCTACTAGGTAAGAATGCCAATACACAGCCTCTTGAGATAAAAAAAATATTCTCTATAAATGTTTATTTTTAAATTTCATTAAAAATTTCTATCAAGCCTTAATAAATATTATGCACAAAGTAATCTATCTGAATTAATTGTTCTAATTTAAAATATATTTGCCATAAACGGAAGTGTTCTTCTTTTTTAACTTAACAGATTCTCTTGTCAGGAAACATCAAGTTTCAGATTTTCTAATACTCCTTTAGGTATTTCCCCTTCGGTTGCTTTTAAGACTAAGGATCCTTAATATTAAACGAATGCTGCAAATGGTTAAATGTATCATGTTTTCATTTTACTTATTAAAAGTATTTATACCAGTCTAATTACTCATTTTCCAATTCTAGGAATATATATAATTTGAGAAAAATAGAGTTTATATGTAAATGTATCTCGATTTGGTTTTATATATAAACTAAAATACATTCAAAATAAATTTTAAGAATATTTAAAGCGAACAGTATATTATTACAATTCTGTTTCTGAAAACGTTTTGATTTACTATAAGCAGAAACTTATAAATGCACATTATGTAATTGTCTTCCATGGTCAGAAAAAACTCGTAGGGTCATTTATCATGCCGTCACATGTGTGTTTGATCCGATGTACCATTGCTTCCAGTGATTCTCAACGGGGTCTATATCGGAACCCAGGTTTCTATGACGATTTTCAGAGTCAATAACTTGGGGTCCATGATTTGCAAATGGGGTTTTATGATAGACAAAACCAGGTAATGACGTTAATGTTAAAGAAACAGATTTATCTATTTAACATATTTATCTAATATGTTTACTGGGGTAATTTGCAGTTGGAGACAAAAGAAATTTTATTAAAAAAAACATCATTTCAGTGTTTTTTGCCAGAATAAAGCTAAGGGAGTATTGGACGTCGCTAATTTTAAAAGTTTCTTAATTTGTCACATACAATCTGTCAGGAGAAAATGTTGTTTTAACTTATATTCAACATATAAATGCCCTTTATTCAGGTTTTGAAACCAGGTTTCAGAATGGTTTAACTACGGCAATACCAGAGTAGGCAATAAATCCATGTGGTCACACACTAAAGAAAAAAACCCAAGTGTCATATTACAACAGGCCCGCTTTTCCTCTTAGGCACATGCCTAGGGTGCAAAAGATTTGGGCACGCTAAAAATTGGAGGGTGAATAAAAGAGAAAAACTTAAAATTATAGTGAACGTACAATCGCTTAATGTTTATTAAATGCCAATTAGTTTTTATCGAAATTATCAAATCTTTGTTTCGCTATCAGCCAAATATTATTACGTAAATCACTTTGTTCTTCCCCAAATCATATTTTGTTTCATGTATACTGTTATTAAATTGTGTACTCACAACTCAAAATAAAATCCTTATCGCAGCGTTTCTCAAACTGTTGGAAGCGTCCCTAGGAGGGCGTGATAAGCTTACATGGTGATGTGGGGGGGGGAGAGCGTATCGCGAAAAATTGAAAATAAAAGATTTAAAATAATTATCAATTCAAAAAAAAATTTACAATTTAAAATAATTACAAAGTAAAATACATTCTTATATAATAAAAAATGAAATACACGTTCACACTAATACATACTACTTATCAATGTATCGGTACTGTTCAAAGTGTTTGATAATTAATTCATCAATATTCAATTAAAAATATATTTCGCAATTAAAAGTAACTCCTCTGGACATGCCATACACAAAATTATATAAAAAGTTTAATATTTGTCTTAATAATTAATACGGTTTATAATTAAAGTTGTATTGTGTGTATACCATCAATGTATATTGTAATTTCATTCAATACATTGTTATTGTAAGAAGGTGATGAAAATTATGACTGAAAATTGGGTCGCAAAAATGGAAAGTTTGAGAAGTACTTATTTAACGCAGTCTACACTACACCACTCTTTTTGGTATCATACATTCTTTCAAATTATATGCAGGATATCTATACACAACGACGGAGGGTTCCTCATAGACCAGCAGATTTTAAACTTTAGCGTAAGGATTACGCTTCAGCAATTTTTATTTCTTTTTTTAAACGAAAAAAAAATTGAATCCCCCCCCCCATAAAAATTTTGTGCACGCTCTTCTTCAGTTTACTAGTTTTATTATTAAAAGTCGTGCCACACAATAAGATTCATATATCTAAGCTGCTAAATATTTTGTGCTGATTTGCTTTTCTACTCTATGATTTAAGAGATGTTTGCAGCTCTTCAGACTTCTCCCTCTTTGCATTATTAAAAATTAAATATGTTTTTTTTAATTATTTCTTCCTTTCTTTTTTCTTTTATAAACATGTATTGAGAAATTTATCTGAGTTAATTTATAAATTTAAATATTAGACTAACTTAAGGCAATTACTCGTGTAAATTGTTTCCCGGTAACAAAGCTTTTAGAAAATCAGTGAAAATATTCGTTCATTTGGCAAAGTCCATTTTCTTGGTAAAGTCTCGCTATGCACTCAAAATGATATAATAATGGAAACTGATTATAATGATATTACTGTTTTTTGCAATGATGGAAGCTCGATGAAAACCTTTGTTGCAATAGTACAATAACTGCGACTCAACTGTGAGGATTTCTAAAAATAAAAGGTAGTAAGATAATTAACAAGTTGAATAATAACCAAGTTAAAAAGTTGGTAATTAATAAGTTCATATAATAATACAGTACACAATTTGTACTGTAATCCCATTACATTTTATTAATTTACTGTACTTATTTACAAAAGAATGAGAGGGTGGGGACCATGATGTCATCTACGGTGGGTCCATACATGGTGGAAAATGGAAAGATTCATCTTTACGAAGACAAATAAAGAGAAAAGAGTAAGAGAGATAAGGTAAAATCCCTCACGAAACAAAATTGGAAAGATAAGAACTGAAGGAAGGGGAGGATCCTCTGAAAATAGTGGGAAGGGGCGCAACAATTTGAAGTGCCTAGTGCGCCGGGGAGGTTGCTAAAACCGGCTCTGGATTACAAGAGGAATAGCTATAAAGGAGATCTTTAAACAGTAAAATAATATAGATTAAAATGTAATATTGTAAAATGTAAAAGAAAAAAGTAAAATTTAGAAACAGTCCTCAGGAAAACCATGAATTGGTACTAGAAAATTTATCTACTCTACTTCGAAATCTTGCTGTGGAATACATACGCGTTCTATAACAAAAAAATCGAGGGAATAAAAAGATGAGGATGTGTTAATTTAGGTACTACTTTAGTTAGTAGAAAAAAGCAGAAAGAAAGCAGCAGCTATAATACAAATACAATTTTATTTTTATTACTTAGAATATTTTTTTCACACCAAAAATTAATTAAAGTTTAAAATTATTCCATTAAAATCTTTTAAAAGAGTAAGAACAAATCATTCTACAGCCAATTCTTATAACTATTGCGATACCTTATACCTCGTTAAGAGATATTCCACCATATTTATTTTTTTAAAGAATATTGTCTATCAATGTTAATTTGTTGCAAGGAAGCAAAGTTACGAATTCGGAAGTAGGCATTGCAATAAGCAAAAAGGGCTGCTAAGCGATGTGAAAACTTGTGGTAAGTACTTCCCAGGGGTTATATCGTTATTATATTTTTCGTATATCCTTTTGCGCTTGTCAAAAACGGTGATGAATTGCCTCTATGTTTGGCAAAAATAAGGAAATGATGTATCTAGAATATTCGTTTCTTTTTTTCTATCAAATTGTGGCAACGCTCCAGGGACCTTTATAAAATGGCTCTTGGTGATGGATAGTGAGATTACTTTGTTAGTGCCTACCGTGTTGAAATGTTCACCAAGAAACGTGGAATACAGGAAGTAGATTACTTAACATTTGAAAAAAATTCAAAATGTTTTATTTGCCCATGTTTAATTAACAATAGATTTTCTTATTTTTTGCATTAAATCGTTTTTCTTCTGTACTTAAAATCAAATTTGAATCAGACATATAAATGCAATTTTATACCTCCATATAGTATATCATTGTATGTAGTAAAATAGAGCTGTTCTCCAAATAATGAATATGCTGTTGGTAGCTGAAGCACTTGTTTTTCGCACGGGTTAAACTTTAAAAAACAGTAGAATGTCGTTTATTCGAATGTTTATTATCCGGAGTGTCAAACCAGTCCGGACCAGTATTTTTGGCAACCACATGAATATGAATACGTTTCCGAACAGTGCAATGCTCAACAGTTGTTTTGCGTGAGACCAAATGTGGCGGGAAAACCCAAGGTGAGGGGTATTTGGGGAATTCAGTTGAGTCATTTGGTAAACATCTGCGCGGAATATCAGTACAGTTTGTTTCCAAATGAGGGGGCGTATACGTGCTCTTTTGTTATGTTGTGAACTTTTATGGATTCGAATTCGAAACGGAATAGCAACGTCTTGAAAAAAAAAAGACTAAACTTGAAATATTGAACCGTTTTGTAAAGGGAGAAAGTGGAGTGTCTCTAGCAAAGTTTTGTAATGCTGAAAAGTCAAAAATTTCTGACATAAAAAAGCTGAGAAACCCTTTTAAATTTTGCGTGAAAACGTGGCTCAGAAGATGGCTCAAAAGAATATAAAAACCATGACGGAAGCAAACAATGTTGTTCTTAAGCGTGCACTCCAATTGTGGTTTTCATGAAGTAGGAGCAAAGAGGGCCCGATATCGGGCCCTCTATTGTGCGAAAAAGTTGTGGAAAATGCTAGCAAAGCTTAGTTAAAATACTTTAAATTGCCCTAAGGTATACGGGAACTGCAGATTGAAGGCGAATTATTGTCAGAGACAGCTATGGAGTGGCACGAACAACAATCAAAGTGCTGTCCTACTCAACTACTGCAGCTCAAGATAATAAGAGAATTTACAGTGAATAAACGAGGGTGTACAATGGAACTGCGAAAAACAAGTGATTAATTTCCACAATAAAGGTAAAATTGCGACATTTGCACCTATTTTTTTTCTTCAAGCACGTTTCCCGCATGTGATGGTTTTCAATATTGAAATAGTGTCCGGTTTCATATACTGCATGGATCGCATTCGGTTTTCGGTTATCCGAACAATCGTGTATCCGAATGGTGTCCGGTCCCAATTGATTCGGATAAACGACGTTCTATTGTAAATAAATAAATTTTTTTTACCAAACGTGGTATTTTTAAAGAGGGTAGAGCTATTGCAAGATAATGTATACATAAATTAGAAATAATTTATTGCTGAGTGTTCACGTTGCAATTTGGCATGACAGTAAAGAATAATTTCATTAAAAAAAGGAATGAAAGAGAGAGGATAAACATGCTAAAAAAGGTAAATATATATAAAAAAGGAAAATATAAATAAAAATTAATACAGATAAGTTATAATCCTAGCATGTTACTGATATATATATACGTGAACTGTTAAGAACGCTGCGTCTGGAAGAACGAAAACGGATTTACCCACCTTGTACGACGAATTCGAAGGAAAATTACGATCGTTGGAGAGCCTTGGACGAACGCAAGAAAAATATGGAGACTTTTTAACACCGTTGGTAGAATCCTGTTTAACCGAGGAGGTTCTGGTCGACTGTGAAAGAAAACGGAATAATGAAACAAAAGCCAAGGAATCGCGTACTGCAGAACATTTAATGACTTTCCTTCACCTGGAAATTCAAGGGTGCAACTGGCTAAATCCGGTTTCGGCAATACTATCCGAAAAAGAGATCCTCGAACCGAAAGTATCAAGCCAAATGAATTAATGATTGCATCAGCCCTGGTCAGCTCTGAAAGTGCTTCATGTAAGAAAGTTAATAACTGTATTTTTTGTGAGAAATATATCATCCGAGTAAAAAATGTTATAATGCTAGAAAAATGTCTTTTATTGATAAGAAACAATTATTATTAAGAAAAGGTGTTTGTTTTATATGTTTAAATATATCTTGGTCATTTGAGAAAAAACTGTGATGTTACATATTCCATTATGTGTTATAAATGTAATTATTCCCATTTTGAAATTAGTGTCCAAATTTAGATAAAAATTATGATCAAAAATGTTCCATAAAAGTTGAGAATTCTCTATCAAGTAACTACAACAGAAATGAAGGGCTGCGGTAGCCAAATGGTCTAGGGATCGGATCGTGGCTATCGTGTCATGAGTTCGATCCCAGTACCCCTGAAGACCCACCGTATAGGGGAGCGATGCAGGTTAAACGTGTTGAGAGCTCAAACGTCATCCCGTTGGTGTGGTGTGGTAGTTAGGAGAGGAGGGTGTCAGCTCAGGTGTCGTCCGCGTCATTTGAATATGGTTCAAAATTACGTAGACCATCCCCAAAAGCCCTCGTGTAGCTGAACAGTGGGACGTTTATATTCAATCACTCACTAACTCACGCAACAGATATGAAAATATTTACTTACGAACTCTGTGCGTTTTCATTCGGATTAAAGGGTGAGAAAAGAAAGGGCGAGTTCTAATTGATTCCGCTTGTAAAAATAGCTGTATCAGGGAAAGTTTTACTAGTTTTTTGAAGGCCACTCCTCTTAGAGAAGAAACTATAATTTTCACATTCTCTGTTCGGGGGGAATGAAACGAAACTTAAACATCACGGTGTGTTTTCTATTGTGGTTAGTGATTTAAAGCTCTCTTATGTAAGTAGTTTCGAAGCGTTATCGGAAAAGAAAATATGTGGATTTATTTCTAAGATTGAGGATAAGCGTATTCTAAATGAGTTAAAGAATAAAGAAATTATTTTATCGGATTTAAGTTGTAAGGAAACTGAAATTGGTCTTTTGATTGGGCTGATAATATAGGAAAATTTTAACCTGGGAATTTCATAGAATTAGATTCTGGCTTAACAGCTATTGAAACTAAACTAGGATGGACGGCAATTTGAAAATTAAGTTCGAACGTGAAAAACGCGATGTTAACGACATTGTCGTGGCATGTAAGGAATGTTAGTGTTAAAGAAATATGGGAGCTAGATGTTTTAGGAATAACTGATCCCTTACTTAATGAAAATAGGAGAGAAAATTTTGATTTAGCCTATTTAAGGAATAAAATGAAAATTCATCCCGATGGAAGATATGAAGTGACACTCCCATGGAAATGTAACTCGGAGAATTTGTCCAGTAACAAAGAACTAACGTGGAAAAGGCTTTTACGGATGATTAATAAATTAAGAAATGGTAAATTTTTTGATGACTATAAAAAGTGTGTTTAGGTAGTGGGAAGATTTAAATATCATTGAAGGGAGTGCCGGAAGTAGAATTGAACAATAAATGTCATTATTTACCTCATAGACGTGAGATTAAATTAGATAGTGTGACAACGAAAATACGTCCAGTGTTTGATGCATTCGCCCACGAAAAAGGGAAACAATCTTTGAACGACTGCTTATGTAAAGGCGTAAACATTATTGAACTAATACCTGACATTTTAAATTGTTTTAGAATTTATCCAATCGGAATTGTAGCCGGCATTGAAAAGGCTTTTTTGATGCTATCTGTTGCACCAAAAGATAGAGATTATCTCAGATTTTATTTCCCATGCAATGGAAAACATTTATTGTATAGACATTGTCATGTTGCGTTTGGGATGTCTTCTAGCCTTTACTTATTGAATGCATCTATTATGCATCTTTTAGAAAACTGTAATCCTGAATGTAAAGAAGTTGCACAAAAGTTAATATCTTCTTTTGATGTGGATAATTGTGTATTTGGTGTTTTCAGTGTTGATGAAATAGAAATATTCATTGAGAAGACTAAATTAGTTATGTTGAAATGATGTTTTAATTTACGTATTTTCGAAAGCAATGTGGCAAGTGGAAGTGTTCATAAACACTCAAGCGAAACTTTTATTTTGGGTATCATTTGGAACTTGGATAATGATGTTTTGAAATGTTGCACAAATTTTGAATCATTAACGTGCGAAACGAAAATAACCAAAAGATTGGTTTTGTCTACTGTACAAAAAGTTTTTGATCCCATTGGGACGTTGTCACCGTCTACATTGCTCCCCAAATTACTATTGCAGGAACTAAGGAAAATGAAAATTGCGCGGGATCAGGAACTACCTCAGAATGTTGTAAATAAATTTATGAAATGGTATAGTGAAATTCAAATTTTGAAACATGTGACTGTGCCACATTGTATGAAAATTGTTATTTTAACTGAATTGCATGTATTTGTTGATGCAAGCAAGGAGTCACATGCGGGTTGCGTCTTTGCTCGATCAAATTTGATTCTAGAGTTAGCGTAATTCTCGTTAGAGTGAAGTCTAAAGTCGCTCCTCTCAAACCTTTGAGTATACCGCGTTTGAACTAATGACTTGTTGTATAGGTGCTCGACTTTTAGATTCTATTTTGAAAGTGCTTAATATGCTGAACTTGAAAATTACTCTTTTGTCCGATTACACAACAGCACTTTGGTGGATAAGGAAACACGGAAATTGGTCAGTTTTTGTAGCTAATAAGGAAACGGAAATTAGACAACTGACTCAAATTCAATCATGGAAGTATGTCCTAGAAAACATGAATATCTAGGATTTACTATCTCGTGGTTGCTCTTCATGACAAATGTTTAGTTTTAGATGGTGGGAGGGGCCTTCCTGGTTGAAACAAAGTTCGGAATATTGGCCAGATGGTGAAATCAGTTGCGATACTGAAAAAATAAACGTGCAGAAAAAGAAAACTAGAAATGTGAATGTTGATCAGCAGACGATGCACCCCCGTTGCTTATAAGTAATGTGTCTGATTATGATAAAATGATTAGAGTATTTACATGAGTCTTAAGGTTTGTAAATAATTGTCGCAAAGACTATAACAAATGTATGGAGCATGAACTTTCTGTTGCTGAAATTGAAAATTCTGTGAAACAATTGATTCACTTAACTCAGACATATTATTTACCTGATGTTGAATCTTTAAAATTTGTTACCTTTTTTGATAATGATAATATTTTAAGAATAAAATCTAAAATAACTGAAAGAAATGATGAAAGTTCTTTTTTGTATCCTGTTACCTGATAAATGTAATTTACAAAACTTTTGATTAGATCTATACACAAAAGGAACTGTCAAGCTGGAATCCAAATAATGCAATCATTTATTAGAGAAAGGTTCTGGATTACCATATCTAGAAAAACTATTAAGAATATTTTAAATAAATATTTTATATGTGCTCGTTTTACAGTGAAATCATTGTCAAGCGGACCATCACCTTTACTACCAGACCGAGTGACTGATTGCGCGATATTTGAAGTTGTAGGGATTGATTTAGCTGGACCTTTGTTTTTAAAAACTGGAGAAAATATATGGATTGCATTATTTACCTGTGCAGTCTATCGTGCGTTACATCTTGAATTAGTAAACGCTCTGTCTTATGATGCATTTTTGCTAGCTCTTAGGCGCTTCATTTCCAGGCGCGGGAGTCCCAGGATAATTTACTGTGATAACGGAACCAATTTCCGGGTAGTTTTCAACGACCTTGTGAAATTGGAATGGCATAAGATATCGAGAGAAACTTCAACTCAAAAAATAGCTTAGAAATTTATACCACCGCCGTGGTGGGGAGACTGGTGGGAAAGGTTGGTTCGCCTTATTAAAGAACTAGTGAGACGTTCTCTTGGAAAATCAATATTGGCCTATGAAGAAGTGTCTACAATAATTTGTGATTGTGAATTTTTATTTAATATAGTAGACCTTTAACTTATATATCTGAAGATCCTCAGGAATTTACCCCTCTTACTCCTGCAATGTTTTTAATAGAGAATCGCTGCTCCGATACTACCGATATTGACGAATTAAATTCGCGAGACTTAAGAAACAGAATGAAATGTAGAATTAAACTTTTAAGTAATTTAAAGCAACGTTTCAGGAAAGAATATCTAGAAGAATAATACAAAAACAGAATGATAATCGGATGTGTGAGCCCCGAGTTGGGGAAATGGTCTTAATTGGGGACGACAATGAGAAACGATTGTCTTGGCCTATAGCTAAAATAATAGAATTGATCCCTGGTCGAGATGGGGAAATTCGTAAAGTTCAACTTAAAACACAACATGGAACAGTAATACGCCCGGTACAATGCATCATCCCCTTGGAAGTACAAGCGATTTCAACTAACGATAAGGAGTTGAAAGTGGAATCAATTTCTGTTAAATATACTAAACCTGAAAATGTCTTGAATACTAATGATGTAATTGTAAAAAAAAATATATACTTCTTCAGGAAGATTGTTTAAAGAACCAAAGAGACTAGATCTTTTGAATTATAAATGTTATAGGTTTGAGACTCTCTCCAAGTCTCAAAGATGGGAGTATGTTGTGAATAAAAATGATTTATGTAAATGAGTGGCTGCATGGCGCCACGTTTTTGTAACTGTGAAGAGGTTGTGTGACGTCACTATGCTCTGTATATAAAACGGGTGTAGCAATCACGTGTTCTTGCTCGCTCGGCACTTCTGAATAAAGTTAGTTTCTTTAATTTACAGGCTGGTGAATGAATCACTTTCCGCCAACGCCCAGCATCTGGTAGATGCAGCCCACATAACTCTAGAATTAAATTTGTTCCGAACAGCCGGTATATCCATTGAGCACTTGAGATGGGTGACCAGGGGCCCCGTATAAGCTGAATTTAACCAGATTATCTGGTTATAAATTTCGTTCCACCTGTACCAAGGGGGCTTGTAAAATTTCTGCGCCCAGGGTACGAAATGAGCATAAACTATCTACTATGTATGTGTAAAAAATTTTAAAAATCTAAATGAGGAACAGAGTGTTAGAAGGGAAGTTAATACATGATGCCATACGACAAAAAATTACAATAACACTGAATTTTAGAGTGAAAAAATTTTTTTTTGTGAATTCAATCAAATCCATAGTTTTTGTGAAAATCTTTTTGATGATAAAAGTTAAATATTTTCCATGAGAGAAAAATACGAGTATTTATCGGTTTTAAAACCATGAGGCAAATATCAATGCATAAGTTCGATGTAAATCTTTTTTTGGCGACTATATGTGCTAGGACTTGGTCCACGCACGTTGACGTTAGTGGGTTAATAGTGCATTGAAAACGTTGAATGAAAGTGCAAGACTTTCTGAAAGAGAAAAACTACATCACCTTTGTTTAAAATTAAAGAAAAGGATAAAATACGCTTAATTAAGAAAAATAATTTACATTTAACTACATCGCAATTGAAATGTAAACAAATCCTTGTTACCAAACAAAAAAAGAACTTTGGAAATAACACCTTTTACGATGATTTATTTGAAAAACAATTGTAATTCCACCGCAAAAATATAAAAAAATGAATAAATACAATCATAAATAAATATATTTATAATTAAATATGCACACCAATTTAAAAAAAACTGCTCCAAACAATAATGTTTGCATTTAGGTGCGATTCATAAAATGAAGTCATATCGCCTGTTACCTGAAAAATCCTAAGAAATAATTTAATTTTAAATAATTCTAAAGTGAATTTTGAAAATATCTCTTTGCTGTTAAGATCACTATAACTTGTAGTTTCTAAGTGTCAATTTTTATATTTTTGGGTTGCTTAGTTTGGCAGAACAGCTGAAACACAAACTATTTCCTTTTTATAAAGCGATCTAAAATTAGTTTCAGTTATTGATAACCAAATACTAATAAATTTAAACGTCAAGATATTCAAATCTTTAAATTGAAATAAACCATATAAATAAACAGAATTTTGAAAAAAAAATTGAAAATTTTCTGAATGTTAGAATTGATTAATTTTACTATAGTAAAACAAGTGAAATATCTCTAAAGAGAAACATGTATGCAATAGATTCTTGTTATATTTTATTATAAACGATCATAAACTTGATTGATGAAAGACAATTTTCCTTTAAATCAAATACTGCATACATTTGTCATGTAAATTTGATAGATTTACTACTACTCGTATTACACTGAATTAAAAAAAAATATTTTACAAACGAATTTCATTTTTTTTTCATAAAACATATTACTAAATAGGATCTATCAATAAATGCTATCATAAGGTTTAAATTCAGATTATTAGAAGATAGAAAAATTTCAGAAATTGACTCATGAAACTTCACATAAATATTTCAAATTTCATATTAAAACATAAAAAAAATTTTATAATCCGTATTCAAAAATTCACGATTATATCGGCTGCCATATGCGAATTTTGTTATGATAAGTTAAAGACTCAGCATTTTAAAAAGAATAAACACTGCAAAAAAAAATAAAAAATGCAAGAAAAACAAATTTGTCCATAAGATTTATACGAAAAAATCTGGAATCATAAATAAAATTATATTAAACCATATGTTAAATCTTCTTTTCTTCTCAAAATTTCTCAAAATTCATACTTTCGTAGTGCCACAAAATGTTTTAGAACATATTCATCAAAACATTTTTTAAAAAAAAAGTGTGTGTGTACTTATCCTTTGGCGTAACAAGATAAAAATCTTTCTAAAAATTTTATCCTTCCCTTTATCCTACGTTTGTAGAAGAAACGAAACTAATAATAGAAAGAAAGTTGTTTAATGCATTGAACGTTTTATTATAACACATTATCTAGTTAAATAAAGTTTATTTAAATATCATATTAAAATTATTTCTACCTAATTAAAAAAATGGACAATTTTTAGCCTGCAACGTATACATATTGATATTTATTAATTAATTCACGTCCATTGGTGGGAGTTCAGTAGACATGTGAGTTACAAGAGACTTATGGTAGCTAAAGTATGTTACAAATTTTCTTGTAGAAACATTGTCTAAATATCGTACAGATACAGCATCAATAGACGGAAAGAATTATTATTTATTTCATTATTTTTCATCTATTCAAGCATAGATAACTTAATAATAATAATGCTATAAATCCATGATCTTTTTTTCACACAAACTGTCGAAGTCTAGGTCTATTGAGATTAAATGCAATTGTATTACGAATTCTGAGAGGAATTTGTTTTTGTAGTCGCTCACATTGAAAAATATATTTCACACTTAAACATAATTTTCTGAATGGCATTAAAATGTTTATAGCTGTGTGATATGTACTGTGTATTTTGCATGAGAGAGTTTGTAATATAAAATTTAGGAGCTATTATTGATTAAATTTGGATTTTAACATCGAATTTGTTGATATGCCGATAAGTTCTTTCCTCTCATTCATTTTACTTTTTTTTCCCCCACAAATGGAAAAAGGTGCATTTTTCATTAGAAAACTATTTAGTTTTTCTAGACATTGTGCTGACGAGCATAAAATTATCTCATGGAACCCAAGGTAGTAAAAACAATATAATATTCACAATCTCGTAGGAAGTATATATATACAAAGATAAAACCTGTGTTTTAATATTCATCTGTTAAATCACAATAAAAGTTTCAAAAGTTTTGCAAAATAAAGTTAGTATAAGTAAATAAAATTTTCAGTTAGCCATCCCGATAGTAGACAAAAGTAAGTTATTGGAAAGTAGACTTTCATTTGAAGAGAGGTCATATTTCTTATGAGGGTCATTTGGACCACTGTTGGCAGTCTTAGGTATTTGTACGATTATTTATTTTAATAATCAAAATAAATAAAAAAAAGTGCCACGATAAGCATGGTATGTTAGAAAAAGTAAAGAAATATGAGCTATGGTGCTCGCTTGTACATTGAAATGCAACATGTGAAATTAAAAAAAAAGGGTCAAAATGACTTCAAAGGCTCATTAGTGTTAAGTAATAGGAAAATTTGTTTTCTAAATTTGTAATTCATTGTTCATTTTTGTATTCATCTTTCTTAGTCAATGCATTATTTCCTGAAGTACTAAATATATGTTATAATTTTAAATGGTTAAACAAACATAGGAATGCGGAATAACACATAATTTATTTTCTGAGGATAGTTTCTAATTTTTGTTCTTAAGATGCTATATTTTTCATTTAAAAAAATTGTAAAATTTTTTCTGTCACATTTCCAGCATACAACATTTAAAAAAACAACAACAAAAAGCTACAACAATTTCTTTTGAAGAATATGTATATATTAAACAAAAAATCAGAAAACAATTTCCAAAAAGTTTACATAATACTATAGAAAACAAAATCGAATAAAATGATTGTAATTCCAAATTTAAATTCAAAATTTATTTAAATGTTTAATATTTTTATATTCTCGAAAAATATGCAATTTCAAAATGGTATTCTTAGATATGTAAAAAAAAGTCTGCATAATATTGAATGTATTTGTATAACTCATGTTGTCTACATTCTTCATATATACCAGTAAATATAAAAATGTTTTATTAAATTATTTTTTGTACACATTTTTTTCTATTTTACCCTTTATATATCTATAATATTTCACTGTGTGATTGCAACTTTATATATTTCAATATTTATATAACATACTGGTTATAGTCAGAATTAAGAAGTTTTCTCTCTTATTTTTAGATAAACGTATGTTAAGATATTTCATTGCATTTTAAGTTCTTTCTATAAATAACAAGATTTCAAAATACATGCAGATTTGACTGTTCTAAATTAAATATTCCAGACAAAAATTTATTAAATATTCCTATTAAACAATTTTTTACTTTGGGATGAAAAACTAGCAGTTTTTTTATTTTATAAAACTTATTTCTCTTTATGAAGATCACGGAGACATACTCATTTTAAAATTTAATTCAAAAAACCTTTTTATATAAACCTATTGAAATTAAATTGAAAATTTAACATACCCCCATTATTTTGAATTTTTTTTCTGTTATTCCATTAATTTAGAGTTAGGGATGATGTCATGCTAAAAAAAACCTGAATATTTCTACTTTACATTATTGAAGTTTAAATGTTAGAAAAATAATAGTTTTCTAAAAATTCCTTTGGCAGATTAAGAGTTCTGTTGAATTGATTTTTTTTTTCTTTTTTGACATTTTGTGGTCTTTCTATCGCATTATACCCATCCATTTAGATGAGATTTATTTTTGCTGTGTAAAAAAAATAAAGAAGCTAAAAACGAATTTTTGAGATTGAAAATATTTCATTTAAGGAAACAAAAATAAAGGTTGGAATGTAAGAATGTTATATTGATTTTTCTAAGTATTTAGATAAATGTTTTCTTTATAAAATAAATACAAATTTTTAATGATATTTTAACATGTATTACCTAAAACTTGTGTTTTTTGCATTTCGCAGCTGAGCTTGTGACGGATCTATACGGTTCCTTCCACTAACTCCTTGGGGATTCCTTTTGGGCCATCATTCTTTCAACCAACTTTCTCCAAGTAAAGAAAGCATGGATATACAAATGAAGTTTAATATATATTTTCTGTGTTCGCGAGTTTTGACAGTTAGTGATGTGAGAATTGAAGGTTAGTGAAGTGAGGATAGCTTGGATGTGAAGTGAATAGCTAAGAAGCTAGCAAACCGGCAGAAATACGTAAAAGTAAACACTGTACGAAGCGAGAAGTTGGATATGCGGAAAGTGATTACTTCCGCTATTGAAGAAGTGTTTAAGGCCACGTCTAAAAGATTAAAGTATTACAAGAGTTCAGGTACTGTGATCATATTTCAAGTAGAAGTTAGAGAGTTTTATTATTAACGCACTTCTAAAATAAAAGAAGCTTTGTATAAGTTATCGTAAGGATAGATTTACATGATCGTACATATTATCCCCAGGCTATCTTGTCTCACCTTCGTCCTCCAAATGATCAAATTTATCTTAATTTGAGTGTTATTTGTGTCTGTGTTGAATATAGAGATAAATAAATAATTTGAGTTCATCATGACGTCTGATCATTTAGTTCTTTCCACACATCTAATTGGGTCACAGGGAATATGGAAAGTAAATTTCTTTCAAACCTAGTATAACATAGGAATGAGTCGTAGTCTTATTAATAATTTAATTGTAAATTTACAAACAAAAATCATAACTTACGTGTCATAATTTGATAGTATAAACTCTAAATTAAGGAACCCAAAATTGTATCACTTTCTTGAATAAACACACACAAGTAGTCTTTTATTATAATATTTTAAAATGAAATATAATGAACAACAAACTCAATTTTAAGCTTCAAAATATATATTCCCAACAATTTATATACAAAATTTAATTTTAATGCAATGTTCTAGAAAAAAAATCCAATCATTGCTTGACACAAGCCAACGCAAAAAGACTGATCACCGATATAAAGAAAATAATATAAAAAAATAACTTTAATGGACAATTTGTTAACATTTAAATTTGATATTTTTATTAATTTTTCTTAATCAAGGAAGGTCATATACACTATTCAAATATAAGAACAATAAAATACAGTGGAGAATGAGAAGGGGTCACTAATTGCGGAACTACGGAATCTAAACTGAATCCACGAAGGATAAGCGCGTACAATTACAACTACACACGTATACGTAATTACAATTCTTGAATCACTAACCTGATTTCTTAAACTACGGCAGGTTCGTCTTGTAGGTTATTGGGATCTTGATTGGATCACGGCTAGAATTCCCTCTTTAATGTGCGACTTCTATCTTCAGCTTTTCTCGTAGCTTTTCTATAGACTAATTTTATCAACAACTATGAGTTGGATTCCCGACGGTTCGATTCACTTTACTTTACAAAACCTACTTCTTCACTTGACAACTATTACTCATTTCATTTCATCCTCTCTCGCTAACTCGCTAAACCCGAACTTATATAAAATATCTCATTTGCATAAATCACGCTTTGGCTCCCGGTGTAGATTGGTTGAAATAAATAAAACTTAAAAGAAATTTGTAGAGGATTAGTAAAGAACCGTACAGATCCGTCACAAACTGATTGTGTGAATTATTCCTCTTATTGTTAATAAAGAGTTCGGGAGATCTTGTGTAATAGGTATATGTATGTGAGTTGGTCACTTTTCTCCTATATATGAATAGTTAATATTTAGAGCGTATAGCTTTGTATCGAGGTGGTCCCAAAATTCTTTATTTTGAGTGTTTTACTATATTCATGTGCTCATATAAATGAAGAGAAAATATTATTTTAAAGAAAAAATTAAAACAAAATTCAATGTTAAAAAAACAGAAATTTCTATAATCTTTTAGTATTAAAAATGTATCTACTTATTGAGACATAAGTAATACATTTAGAAGTATTAAAAGTCATTTTTGTAAACAAATTAAATTCCTAATAACCAGAAATAATAAAAAATAAGTAGTAGACATCTCCCTAAAATTATCTAAAGCAATGTAGAGAAAAGGACTATATTCAAGGACATAATTTAAGTAATCTTCATCTTATACAACTTAAACAATATGTACGAATAAATATTTGGGCACCCATGCAATTGAGGATATCTGCGGTCGTGACAACGTCATGTTGTCTGTATTTAAATACTGTGTAGGAAACAGCATTGACATTAGTCGTATGCAAGATTTTAGGAAATTCATTGCTGTATGAATTTGAGAAATGCGTAATCGTTGAGTACCTTAGAAATGGCTGATCCTTAAGGAATCTCAGGGGTGTTAACTTTTGGTATAAAGGCTGAAAATATAAACAATATTCAAATACATATGACTCTTTGAAATTAAATTAAATAGTTCGAATCTTGTACACATTATTTATAATGGAATGGGGCTTCAGAAAAGTGTAAAATGTTTAAAATATAACCATATTTTTAAAAATCATAAACATATGAAAAAATAAATATTTCAACAAAATATTAATTAAGTTTAACATTGCTATTTTCTAAAGTCGTAGCTTTAATCACTAGCAATAAATAGATTTATAAAGTTGAATGTAACTTTATTACACCATAGTATTTTTAATTAAATAGAATAATAAATTATTTTATTAAATAAAAAAATATATTTTCAAAATTTAAAAAAATTCAATATTTTTCAAATATTTTGAAATACAAAAGATATATGATTCTTAAATTACTAGGGTTTAAAGAGTATGATACATTTTTTGATTCTATAAAGTTTTATACATCAAAGGCTACTATTTTAGAAAATAGCGTGAGCAACACAAAAATTACTCAATATTTATTACAAAATTATTTCTTATTTGCATATGCTTATAATTTTTAAAATTATGATTATATTTCAAACATTTTGTACTTTTTTGAAACAATAATCTTTTGTAAATAGTATGTAACCGATTCGAATTATTTAATTTAAATTTAAAAGAAGTATACCTGTTTTAAAATTGTTTATATTTTCACCCGTCAAGACAAAATTAACACCCCTGAGAATTCTTAAGATTAGTCAGCAGGCTAAAAATCTTCAGATAATCAATTTTAAAATTTTGATGTTTCTAAAATCTCCAGTTCATGAACTTTCCATTATTATAACATATTTGCTATTTTTTGAATTAGAAGTATGTCTAAATGTCTTTTAAAAATAATCAACTGTTTTGCCATGCCAAATTTACAGTTAAAAATAAAAACATTTTCTTTTTAAACCTGGGAAATAGTTTCAAGGCCTTTACTCTAATTTTAATTATATTCATATACAATTAAATTTAAATAACTGTATGATAACTGCAAGTTTAAATGTTAAAATTGCTAAAACTTTTGGAGCCAATTTTGGATTATTACATTTAATCTTTAGTAATTTTTATTGAAGTATACATAAAATACATAAATTTAATGTTTAAAAACATTAAAACAGTTTTATTTTGACTGTTTCAGAAATCATCCGTAGAATTTAGGAAAATTTTGAATTTAAAAACAAAGAAACTGTGTTTGCAACAACAAAACCTAATGTAACTTTACAACAACCTGATGAAAACTTTCGATACGTCCTATAACCATGCATTCCCAAATGCTATCATAAATTCATACCAAAAACATATTGATACATTTTTACATTATATTTATGATGATTACAGTCAACTTTCATGCTTGCAATGCATCAAAGTTAAAAAAATTTTAAGAATTCATACAAAATTTGAGAAAAATTATGTAATTGCTATAAAACATTTCACTAAATATAAAGTGAAAAATACTATTTAAGTATTTTCTGGGCAATTTAAGACTTTTTGTTTCCCGTTTTACATAAAATACATTAAGGATATGATAATGTTTAATAAAATGGGACAAATACATGTTGTAATTCATAATTTTTGTGATGAACTAACACATTACTGTAAAAATGCTATTTTCTCAAAATGATGTTTTTAAAACTGCGTGTACCTTTTTCTCAGAATCTACTACTAAATGATTGTACCTGTGTACTTTTTCTCTCATATTACTGATATGTAAAAATATGTACTGAGGTGAGTTTTGAGAAATCCACAAAATATTTTGCTAGAGACCTGATATTGTAATAAAATTGTAATATATATTTGACAAATCTCTCTTAAGTATAAATAAAAACATATAATTAATATACAAAGAAAATTTGAAGTCTTTATATTTAGCATTTTCTTAGAAAAAGGAACATAAAAAATCTCAATTTAACATAGTCGGTAAGGGGGTACCGATTCTTCTTAAGGGGCATATTTTGTGAATTAAACATTCAAAGATTAACAATGGCTTTTGTGATTAAAGAGTATAAGGTGAGTGGTGATTGCCGGAATATGCTTTGACCCGGCAAATCCATGAAACTAAGAGATCAATACCGATGAGTGATGTCCGTAAAAATTAGGAAGAAACGCACCAAATCAATGTCTCGTATATTATAGTAGTTTTGTTTTTTCAAATACTATCCTTTAAGATGTGCATTTGCATGGTTTCTATTATCATGCTGCCACCAGTAAGCCTTTGGAAACAAAAGCAAAACGCGCTTCTCGGTTGAAACACATCGAGTTTAGACTGAAAGTGAGTGGAAAGTGGATCTTTGGAGAGAGAAAACAAGATTTAATCTCTACCATTCGGATGGATGTAACTGCTTACGGTGTATGCCTGGAGAACGCCTTTTGCCAAAAATGTATTATGCCTAGAGTAAAGTTTGGTGGAGGTAGAAGTATGGTTGGGATATTTTTGGTGGTAAGGACTGGGACCCCCGCACCCCCTTAATCACATAGTAAGCTCAACACGCCGACGATTTATCAACTATTCTAGACAACAGTGTGCTTCTTACGCTGTGGTAAATTTATGGGTTGGATCTTTGTTACTTCCAAAAAACTTTATCCCGGCATTCTTCCAATAATTTTTGTCCCCCAGAAATTTGAATACAAGCCGGAAAGCGTGTATGCATTGTGTTCCGAGAGATATACAAGTGCCGAAAGTCACTTTGTGGTATGAAGTTCTATGTTTGTTGAATTGTGCCAATACTGGAACGGTAAGTGCTAGCTGTGTATGATGCTGTAGTCCAATGATACAATGACATTGCATATGTGATCAATTAGAGACAAATATGGTAATCTCGTAGTTCAAGGTAACATATCAACACTCTCTAAAACACTTTGCGGTATAACAGCGGTGTGAGAACACGCTTTATCCTGCGGAAGAACTCTCCCTGGAATTCATGAATGACAGTACTATAAGTTGAATTACCAGACTGAAGGGATAACCATGAATGTGTGCTCCAATTGTTATAGGAAATTGCTTCCCCTCTCAGGACTCTAGGTGTAGGTCCAGTGTGTCTAGGCCTAAAACAATTTGGTTGTAGGCGTTCCCCTGGCCACCTTCTGACTAAAGCACGTCTACCACTAGCACCAAGACATGACCTTATTTCGTTAAAAATTCAAAAGTTCACCACTCCGTCTTCAAATGAGCTCGGGATTGACACCACGGGCGTCACAAACGACAATGACTGAGTCATTGGAATACAGACTACAGGGTGCTTGACTTAGAGCTAACCTTGAAGTAACCGATTTCAAACACCTCGTTGTGTCACTATGGTTCCAACAGCTGCTCGAATTTCTGTCACAGACGCATTACGAATCGCCACAGTCATACGCCGAATACGACGGTCTTACCACACAGTAGTGCCACGAGGTCATTGGAAACCCGGTTTTATTGAGAATGTAGAATTTCTTGACCACTTCTTCCAAGAATCAGGCACATTTAATACGTTACATGCTAGTCTTCCAGCATCTTCTCTTAGACATGTTACACAACCTCATTGAAACTCGATCAGCTGTTGATAATAGCTTCTTTGTGTTCTTAAAAACCTTCCGTTATATTATTAATTCAATTCGTGAAATTTCACAAGCAAAAAACGATTACGAACTTTAAAGCAACCCTCATTTAAAGCAACCCTGATTTGCAAGTTCTGAGTTACGCTACTAGTGCCATACTTAAGCATTAAGCGTGTTACTTGAATCAATCTCATTCATCAGATGTATTAAGATGCCCATGAAATTTAGTTTATCTATAACACGTCTTTTTATTTGCGTCTTTTTCAGTCTTTTTCTTGTTATTGAATATTTTTCCCTTCTCTGTATAGTTTAAATTATCTAAGTTCATATTTATTTAATCCTATATAGAATTTTCGCTTTGGATATCTTTTTCGAAATTGGCCGCAATCATTTAAAAATAGATTATAATTATTTGGAAATAGATATTTTCGCTTTGGATGTCTTATTCGAAATTTGCACAATCATATAAAAATAGATTTTAATAATTTGGAAATAGATATTGTCTTACTTTTAGGAATAAAAACAGTTTCCACAAGGTTGGTTGAATCATATTTTCCCCAAATCAATTTTAATTCTTTATTTTTTGAAAAAAGAAAATAAATATTTTTAGCGATAGTCTTACATAGTGAACATAGTCTTACTAAGTGAACATGATGTATTAAAATACCATTAAAACATATGTTATTATCTCTTAAGGATTGAAATCATTCAATTTTTTCTTAGAAATTAAATACTTTTTTTTTATATTTTAAAAAAGTTCTATTATTAAACTTCTTAATCAGCGTCGTATGTCATTTTACTTACTTTTTTTGTGGGCCCTTCCTTTCAGAGTCTGTATCATACTACAAAGAAAGAACAGCGCGACAGTGAAAAAAATATAATTGTTTTGCTTTTGTTGTAAGTTCTCTCTTCTTTGATTATTGCTGTATTCCAAAAAAAGATAAATATTTTTCACATCCATCCATAATATATGTTAGAATTTATATTTAATGCACAAGGATTTATCATCTTGTTGGATTTTTTTAACTGTTCCGAATATTTTTTAAATGTTTTTACTGTTATTTCACTGTAATTGCTTTTTAAATAAAAATAATCGTTTTTCTAAGAAAAAAATCAGTTTTCTCGTCTCTCTGATGATTGCCCCAAAACCTAAAATTAAATATTTCCATGGCATTTTTTTTTTATACTCATCATGGAGTTTTTGTGGCAAAGTAATAAAAAGTTTTCACAAACTATTTTAACTTGGTTTTTATTCTTTGATTATCAAGAAACATTGTAAAGCTATTCGTATGCAAAGGGTTCTGGAGCATTTTTCAAAACATTATGAATATTTTTGAACAGTTAAATTTATACTGTTTTACCTTAAACACCTCAAAGTGACATATTTCATAAAAATTGTATGAAATATAGTTTTTTTTTTAAAATTAGATTTAGGTGTATTGAAAGAAATTTTAAAAATCAGTGAAGGGGATATCATACGTATGACCATCAGTAGTAAAAAAAGTCTTTTTTTCGAGTTAAGGACAATATATATATATGTATTTTATGAAATATAATTTGGATAGAGAAGGGGGTTGGAGGGAATCAGAAATCTGAAAAAAAAAGTCTCATCAAAGATGAGATTAGCTAAATTTGACTTTTAAAAAAATGTGAAATTTAACTGGAAAAGTTTATAAATTATTTTACATTACACATTTTCATAGCGTTGTCTCATTTTATAGCACTACCCTTAGTGAATCTATACTCCATTCCACCTTAAGTTGGCAGCGTTGGGGAAGGTAGGAAATGTATCAATCCACTTGAAAAAATAGTTCTAGACATTTTTGGAATTTTAAATAAAGCAACTGCATAGGTATTAGTAAAAAAACGTCATATGTTATCGAAAATGTGATTTTAAGTATATATTTCAGGTTAATCACGTCTCAAAACACTTATTTTGTAATAAAAGTGAACGAATACTGTTAAAACATCCATTGGATGGAATTCAAGTCGGCTAGAAACCGGTTTTCGAGATATCATTGTTGGCGAACTTGTTCTCTTTCAAATTTTACACCATTCGCTTTGCGAGCGCATTTTAACTTTCTTTTCCATACCTACTATTCTGATATATTTTTCTTACAGTTTCTGTGACACTTTAAAGATGTGTAAAAAATAATGTCACCAACCTTCCTGTTTATGCCATCAAAGCATGGAAAATCAATCAGAAGTGAAGGCCGAAGAAACATACTGTTTATTCTCGACTTCGAAAATCAAGCAACCAAACAAAGCATTTGTATACTAGTTATAGAATAGAAGAAATCACAGAAAGATTTGGCCATTAAGTTTTAAGGCTGTCCCCTAATCATTGCGAGTTCAATTTAATGAGATGATATTGAGTCAAGTAAAAAGACGTGTAGCAAGAGAAAATAAGATTATTAAACTTAAGAAGTAAAGCATCTTTTTATAAAAGGTATATAGAAGATCTCAATTCAAAATTGGCGAATTATATTAATCATAGAACCAAGAAAGAGACTTGGCAAATCTATGGCCTTGTTGATGATATGTGGGAAAACAAAAACTTAATTATATCTGTGAACAGTGATTCTACTGAGGGCAATTCAGAACTATTGTGTGCAAATTATCCGTAAAAAATATCTAATGTAAAAAATATTATGATACAAATATATGTTCTCATAGTCAATATGGTACCGCTGAAGACCTACTGTGTAGAGGGGCTGATACACGTCAAATATGTAGAGGGTTAAGGTCCTTTGTTGATATAATGTAATAGTTATCTAAAGTTAATTGCGTATGAATGAACAAAAATAAGGTTTTGCATTTGTTTCAGGATACTTAAAATGCAAATATCTGTCAAACGTGGGCATGGCCTTCCAGTTGATGATTTTTTAAAAGTCATTTTGACATACTTCTAATTAAAAATACGGCATAAGTGTTATATCCCTAAAAGGTTATAAATTGCCGATTTCAAAAATATGAAAAATTCAAAATCGATCCTTTCAGGATTTTTAGCCTACTGACTTAAATACTTTTGTCACATATCTCCAGCTTTTTTTGGAGTCGCAAAAGTTTTTTTTTTTTTTTTTAGAATCTAATACTTGTTTTGACAGAGTTCCCCATGCGACTACTTTTGTTCTAAAATATTTTCAAAGAACATGCTACATTTCCCCCTATGAACAAAATAGTGGTTTTGATTGATGTGTTGTACGACTTATTATCGTTCATAAATGTAAATGAGTAGAATATAAAAAAAACTAAAAGGGCATGTGTTATCCTTTTTGGTGGAAGTTGAAACTGATCAAGCAAAGAAAAACCTGATGAAATAATTTATATTAATCATGATAGCGAAATTAAATTTGAGAAAAACAACAAACATGAAATGAAAGGAAAATATTTAATTACTAATTAAAGAACTCGATCAAGAAAAATATGAAGCCATAAGTGTAACGCAAGACACTTCACCCAGTCCAAAAGACATAAGCAAGAAAAGGTTGAAGGATCTTTGTCGATAATCAACGGACAGCAAAACCGCAATAATGTGAACAATATATGGTGTGGTAGTTGGGTCCTATTTTGGACCCCACTCACTCTGCCCGGCGCGTCTCTAAGTGCGGGAGGAAACATATCATCACCAACAAATGCCATGATAACAAATATATTTATTCAGGACTGACAAACACTTAAACAATCACAAGTTTAACTATAAGTAGAAACCTAGGAGTGATTCCCTAAAACGTCGATTAATCCTAATACTGAATTCAAGGTAATCCCGACTACCAGAAATAGACAAGGAGACAAACACTAGCTAACCTCAGGTCGGTACTGAATCTATTCTCTTCAATCGTCAATCTAACAATTTACTCTTATAACTTATATCTATTAAACGCGCGCTAAGTTCGTGAAGTAATTCTCCGGCGATACTTACGTGACAACTTGGCAACTTCTTCTTCACTTACAATTACAAAGCTTATATATATATATATATATATATATAGACTTTATATAGTCGAACTAATTAACATATGGCTATCTCGTGTTTTTCCTGAAAAGGCTGTGAAATAGTATAAATGAATACTAGCCCCAAAGTTTCCCAAGAGGATTAGTACTGAAATCTCGCGAATAGCCCCGTCACAATGGCAGTTTAGCTTGCAAATAATATTCTTGAAATGTTAACAAAAAGTGTCTGTGATTTGTGTCCTTTTTTATGGTCACGCACATTTGAAACATTTTAGTTCAGTTTTATTGGATTTTTTTCTCAAGTTGTGAAAGAAAATTTGAAAATTCTGAAAGTAGGTAAATATATATTTTCTTAATTAAATTATTTACTTAACTTGTGATTTTTTGTCGTGTACAATAAAAATAGTTTAAAAAAATGGATTGAAATGACTCAGTCACCCCACGCGTCCTTTCATTCTTTCAGAACCGGTGAACGGAGAAACGTTTCCCCAGGCCCGCACTTACCGAGAAGTAGGTGAATTTTACTGCTAAGCCTAATTTATTTTATAAATTCCTGTAAAATATTTAATGTATTCAAATAAGCTAATACTTAGAATTTACTATCATTGATAATATCTGAATACAAAGTTCAAAATCTTTCGCTCTATTTAAAAAAAAAATAAACAATTGCGAATTTAAAAGAACATGTTCTCCTTTTAATAAAAAAAAGTACGCTTTATGAATGTCTGATACCCAATTAAATAATACGCTGTCCATCTTTTTTAAATTTAGTCGAAATATAAACAAAAATTCAGAGCACAGTAAAAAACGAATTTTTAAATGCCCGATTCTCTCGAAAAAGTTAAACATGTGCAGTTGTTTACATTCATAAATATTGCAGATTTATTTATATAAGAACATGAATTCGAAAGCAAATATTAAAAATCATAAGTTTTGCGAAACATAATTTTAAAAAAAACTTTAACCGCCATCTAGTGTCTTGAAGAAATTGTTTAAAGAAGTTCCAAACTCAAACCACAAAGGTGTGATCATGGGAATCAAAGCAAGGAAAGCAACATTACTTATATGATACCATGGACCGGGAAGAAAGGCGTGATCACATATACACTCACTTCCAAAAGTTAAGGACGAAGATGAAAAATGCAAAAAAAATCAACAAATACTGCTTTGATTGACACAAAATTTGGCAGTAAAGTAGCATATATATTTTTACATTAAAAAAAAAAATCAATAATTATATACAGAAAGAAAAAAATAATTCTTGCAAGTTATCAGATAATGTCATACTGCAGACTTAAACAGAATTATGTATAAAGTGAAAATAAACAGCATAAAATGAAAAAAAGGACATTAATAGGGTATGTGATACCACCTCATCTGTATGAAAAGTTTACACCTTTTGACCATGCTTCCAATTAGGTGGTCAACCACCGCAGAATTAAGCAATCGCCATTCTTCTTGTAGAGCAGTTTCCAGCTCAAGAAGAGTGGCTGGAGGTGGGAAACCTGAAGATACAGCACGACCGAAAGCATCCCAAAGATTTTCAATGGGATTAAGGTTGAGCGAATATGTTGGCCACGCCATACGTGCAAACCATATACTCTCCAGGTAGTCATCGATGATGTCAGCTGGACGTGTATTATCGTCCATTAAATAAAGTAGGCCCAACTGCTGCAACGTACAATCTCACAATGGGTTCTAGGACTTCATCTCGATACCAGGCAGCCGTTACAGAACCCCGTTTAAAGATGCGCAGGTCGGTGCGGTATCCTAATGAAATCCCTGCCCACACCATAATGCTTCCGCCTCGGAATGCGTGATGTTCGGTGATGTTTTGGGGTAGATTGCGTGTTCCTTGTTTACACCATATCCTTATACGCTTGTCATCTGGTTCCAGAGAAAATCTAGGCTCATCAGTAAACATGACATTGCCCCAGTCATAAACAGCCCAATTGCCCTTTGCTCGGCACCAATTTAATCGTGCCCCTCTTGATTGGGTGGATAGAGGAACACAAACTCGAGGTACCCGGGCATACAGTCTATTCATATGTGATTTTCGGCGTACAGTAGCTGCATATATAGCCTTTCCAATGGACGCTGTAACCATAGATGCCACACGTGTGAAGACCTCTCTGTGATTCCGCTTGGCGGCAATAGCAATATATTGATCTTCCCCGGGAGTTGTAACCCTTGGGCGACCACCTACGAGCCTTCGGACAACTGTCTGTGTGGTTTGGAATTGTTTGTATAAACGTGAGATTACAGAATGATGAACGACGAAGAAAAGAGCAACATCTGTGATCGAATGTCCTGCTTCAATGTGCCCCACAGCACGCCAACGCTCAGAATCTTCCATTCGTTTTCTGGAAGTCATAGAAACACGTATGTCTTGAAAATAAATTGTACGAAAGTTTTAAAAACCTTCTATCAGCACTTACAATCAACTTCTGTAACCCTTCATAAAGCTGGCTTCTTATAAGACTGCCCTTTTTGCATATTTCTTGACATGAAAGCACGATTGGCTGTTACCTAACATATTTGCATACTTCCATCTACTTCTCAGCGAATTGCATCCTCTTCAATCCTGATTGGCTTCCGGAAATTAGCATTTTCCTCTCCGTGCTTAACTGTTGGGAGTGAGTGAATTTGATTATTGTACTGAACAGGTTAACGTTGGTATCGATTAGGAGCTTGCTACCGGTCTAGAACATTTTGAACTTTTCTCGCCTTAAATATTAAAAATAACACAATTATATTCTGTATAGGATATTTACATTCTTTTGCATTATTTAACATTAATTCTAGAAGCTAATTCTGTGAAACCTAAAAGTACAGTTTGCTTAAAACCATTTTTAATATGAGCATTCATTTAAAAAAATACATTTTACATTTTTGTATACATTGTTGTGAACTTGGTTTTACTCTTCTTATAATTCAGCTATCGTATCAAGAATAATGATATTTTCATAAAAAAATAATCTCGTACGAATAGCGGGTACTTCAGCAAGTATACATATAAATGTATCTGTGCTACACAATGTATTTTATAACTAATTTATTAATACCAATTTAAGAACAAATTTATTTATTATTAGTGACCTCCATAAGCTTGTCTTGCAGAGCAAAGTTTTTCAATGGAAGGCTTAGTATTAGAAATTGAAACACTGAGTTATTGTCCTATATTTAGCAGAGATATATATTTTGTCTTTAACGCAGCTACCGCAGAAAATCTGGTTTCACAAAGGTAGGATGTTGAAAATGGTAATAGTATGCAAAATGCTTTTTTTACAGTGTAGAAAATTCATTATCTATTTTTGCCCAAAATTGAAAGAGTAAATTATTAAAAAAATTGCCTTTTAATTTCTACACTGGATATGAAAGCTATGAAGACTTCTTATTCGGCAGTTGAGAGCCCTTCTGGGGTATTTTGAAATCGATTTATAATCCACTCGTAACATGCTATCAAGCTGCCCTCAGTAAAAAAAAATAATTTTTTAAAAATTTATTTGCCAACATGGCTAAATGATATTAAATAGTTTTAAAAACATCTTCATCATGTTTTTCTTCAAATTTGGAACATTTATCCACATTTCAAACATGTCTAGGTTTTTTTACTTTAAATTTCGGATTGCTTTGAGTTTTATTGATTTACAAAAAAGTAGTTCTTTTGCTGCTGACATATCATCCCAAAAACAAACATACGCAATGAATTGAGCATCTTTATTGCTAACTGTTGCCTTGTTAAGTTGAATTTAAAACAGTTTATCTCGCAACTTACCAAAAAGTTGTTGATCTACACATCTTCAGCTACACACATCATTTCAACGGGTAACAGTATCATTCGATAGAGGTATGGGCGCGCTGCAACTCTTTGGCAAACATTGTCTCCAAACATGGTTTCTACGATCTCAATTGCTGTTGGCAAAATAAGCTCTTCACCAATAGTATGAGGTTTTTTACATCTAGCTATTTTTTATTTTGTATGATATTTTGTAAGCAGTAAGTAAATTTTTTTCATTCACATAAAATGTTCTTTTAAATGATTTTTTTTTTGTTTTTCATATTTTAATTTTAATCAAAGAACTCTAGAGGTTTGTTAATGTACTCACAATGGAGTATTTCAAAACTTCTTTTAAGATTATTAGGTTTCATACTGTCGGTTGCCAATATTTTTGAGCAAATAACACACAGAGGGGCTTTTATTCTTCATTTACTTCAGTAATGGTAAATCCAAAATTTAAGTATTCTTGATAATATTTCCTTGATTTAATTTTCATCTGAGAACTTATTGATGTTTTATTATCATCGAATGTTTGTTTCCGACTTAAAAAATTATCCATGATTTTATTTTAATCTTTTACTGCAAATATTTAACACCGTAAATTACAACTAACGCGCACAGACTATAAAATGTACATTAAAGATAGATTCGGTAGCTTTAGAAGTATGAACTCGACTAAGACAGATTGGAATTGTACGAGGTACCGTATTTTTACATGTTTTACGTTGAAGTCCAACAGGTTGTCCAGAATCACGCTGACTTCCTCGAAAATGCCAGATGTCATGGATATGACAGAGACCCAAACAGACAAGACTATTTTTCTGATGACATTTTTTCTTTTAGAAATATGTGTGCAATGGAGGGAATATATATACATCTCTCCTTAAATAAATATCATTTTGCAATCTTTTCCAATATAAAACTTAGAGAAAGAAAACATTACATATAATAATACTATTGCTTTAAGGTTAATTTGCTTAAAATATACTATGTTGTATAAAGTAACATACAAAATTGAATTCGTATCTCGTTAATCCGTACAGTATATAATTAAGATCGCGTTGCAGCTTTAGCACCAAAGTGCATTATTTTTACATTCAATACATTAATATTAGCCGCCCATCCGGTATAGTGGTCAGTGAAGCTGACTGCGGTGCCGTAGTGACTGGGTTCGAATCCCGGAGAAGGCATGGATGTTTGTGTTGTAATCCTTTCTTCTGTCTGTGTTGTATGCCCCCGTGTTATACATTGCGTGGTGCACGGGGTTTATAAATGTTAAACAAAAAAATACATTAATATTTTACACGGGGGCGCGTGATAAAAATTATGATTAAAAATTGGGTCACCACTATTGAAAGTTTTAGAAGCAATGACTTAATTTGTCTTCCGGCTTAAATGTAGAAAGATGCTTAGTGGTCCGTAATTTTAAGTATATATGCGGAACTGTAAAATTAGAGCTAATTAAAACCAGTCAATAGGCTAAAAGTCTTGGAATGATCGTTTTTGTGAGTTTTTTATATTTTTGAAATCTGTACTTCATAACCTTTCAGGGATATAAAACGTATGCCGTATTTTCAATTAGAAGTATGTCAAAATGACTTTTAAAAAATCATCAACTGGAAGCACACGCTCACTTGTGATAGATATATTTACCTTTTTAATATCCTAAAACAAATCTATTGCCTTCTTTTTGTTTATTCATAGGCAATTCATTTTAGATAACAGTATAACTGTACGATTAACTGTCAAGATTCGGAGCGGGATTTACATTTACATGTGTGTGTGTGTGTTTCAAGTGTTTTAAATTAGAATTATTTAATAGTTTTAAAATACTTTGACAAAGTAAGATGTTTTATGAAAATTACTGTTTTCTATAAATTATATTTTTAAAATCATGTTTATAAAAAATGAATTTTTCTTTAATTTACTGTATATACACTGTACTATTGTAACACACTTCAAGTTTACATTCTATATTCCTCTTGTATCTTGAGGATACGAAAGTGATATTTTGGAAATTTTACAAAAATATTTACCTAAACAGACATGTCGTGACAAATTTGAATAAATTCATTGATAATAAGTAAGAGTTATTTTTTTAAAAAACTTAATATATTCGAATAAATAACACTTCAGTATAACAATAAATGATTTGTTGTTGTACAGACAAGGTTTTAAAATTAAATATTCAATAGGTAATTAATGGTTCCTACAAATATTTCAGATGTGCAGTACCATTTGTCGTTACAAAAAGCTAGTTACATACGTACAATTACATAAACATCATGTTTAAGAACGTAAAAACATTTTTGATTTACTGTTTTAGAAATCATTTGAGCAGTTTAGAAAATAAAATTGAGATCTAGTACTTTGAAAAATAATGTTTGCATGTGAATATACGAAACTTTAATGAAAACTTTCGAGAAATGTCGTATAATCACATATTCCGAAATCCTTAATTTTGCATATTTTTACATTATTACAACGTATTCATGATGTTTTTAATTAACTTTGGTGTTTGTAATGCATCAAATTAAAAATTCTTGGATAATGGATGAAATATTCGAGAAAATTAATGTAATATTGCCAAATATCTCGTTAAACAAAAACTGAATAATTTAAAAGTAAAAAAAAATTTTTTTTAAACAATCTTTTATTTAAACGCTCTAAGAAGAATAAAATAAATTTTCCTTTAAAACCTTATTTACTATCAACTTATAACATCATTACACAATTTATATGATAAAAGCTCGTCGCGAGATTAAAGTACTCTTATTTATTTAGTTTGAAATTTTTAAAAATTAAAATCAATCAGATCAAGCTATTTAATTTACTTGTTTATCTGCAGAGGCTTTTATATCATATAAATTGTGTAATGACGTTATAAGTTGATAATAAAAAAATGAAACAAAAATTTATTTTATTCTTTTTAGCACGTTTAAATAAAAGCTTGTTTTTTAAAAAGTTTCTTTTACTTTTAATGTATGTTTTACTTTTTAGTTATCACTGGACAGGTTTCTCGGTCTGTTCATCTCATTCAACGCATCATTGTTGCTAGGTGTTTGTCGGTAATTTTCGCACAGTCTAGCTAAATGAATTCTCGCGAGAAGGGTACTAGACGAAAAACACAATTTTTTCTTAAATCCGTAATTTTTAAGCAATTTTTTCAATCTTCGTACGATTTTGAGTAAGATTGTCCTACACACGAAAAAAAAGTTTTATGAGATTTTCTTCATAAATGACGAAGTTATTAATTGTTTAATTAAAATTTTGAGTATTTTTTGAAAAATCGTAAAAAAAAAAGTTTTTTGGCATTTTATTTTTTAAATGACTGATTCTAAAAAAGCAAAACATGAGCAGTTTAAGTACGGAATGTGGATTCATTTAAACAAAAAAAACATTCATGTGCAACGATTTAGACATTATTTTCATAAAAAAAAACATCGATTTTGACTTATTAATAAAAAATGGTAAGAAATGCAAATATTATTATTTTGTAAAAAACATTATACCGTATCGAAGACTAAATAAATGATCTTTACGATTCTGTAATTATTTTTTTGACTAAGTTTCATAGATTACAGTTAGATATTTTTTTAAAAAAATTCTACAATGGTCCATCTCAGCTTAACTTGGCAGCGTTCAGAAAGGTATACAATGTACCAATCTACTTGAAAAATAGCTCTACCTTTTTTGTTTTGATTTTAAATCCAAGAAAATAGATAGAAATTAGATTATTTTTACGTTGTTGAAATGTAATTATTTTTTAGATAAATTAATTAATACAGTCAACAGCGCAACGTTTTGAAATTCCAGTTTGACTGAAAACTGATTTTTGACGCCAACTTTTGTTATTGTTTTAACAATAACATTATTACAACAATGTAGACATTTCGAAGTTGGCGCCCAAAACTAGTTTAACGTTTTTAATTAATATCTTTTAATTAATTGCAATATCGGAATATAAATGGTCAAAACATGCATTGTCATCCAAATTAAACGTGTTTACAAAATTTCAGTTCAATGAGATAAGGATATTAGCTTCAAAATGGACAAAATTCGTGTGACGTCACGATCACGTGTAAAATATGTCACGTGATTACGCTGCGGTTTGTTTACTAGTATCGCTAGGACTATTTTGCTATTGCAGTTTCACATTGTACTTTTCAAAATGTCTCAATTTGCTAAAATGGTTGTTCAATCAATAAATGAAAGGATGATTGAGGAAAAAAATCACATTTTTTCATAAACCAGTTCAAAATATGAGTGTTATAAAAGCATGTTGAAACGTGAGGATTACAAACCATCTCCTCACTGTTTATTATATATGCAATTACTTTGAAGAATATTTGCAATACCGACGCCAGCTTAAGCCAAGCTTTATTCTCACTATTTTCGTCTTCACAAAAGAAACCTCTTCAAAAAGGATTTTGGAGAGATGTAGACTTTCACAAACATGTAAATACTTCAAAACAATTTTTTTTAAATTTTAAATAAAATTATATAGAGAGCATACATAAGAAAGTAAAATATGTTAGTTAACTTAAGAAATTTTTTATTTATATTAAATGAAGTTATATTGAGAACATTTAATGTTTAATTAACTTAAGTTTTACTTATTTTACGCATCTTCAGAGTAGTAACAGAGGTACTTAAGCATTTAATTATCTAAAATTAGAACACAAGAATCTGATATGTAACCATACATGTATATAAAAAACAAGTGTTTTTTAAACTAATTTTACTTTATAATTTTACAATATTACTGGGAAAAAGAGAAAAGGCATTTTTGAGAAGTATTCACTACAAAAATGAAAAAATATCTTAAACCACTACAGCTTCATAAATGTTTACACTAAATGATGTGAATCAAGTACCACTTTCAAACATTAGAAATCAAAATGATCATTTGCCATTTGTAAAATTACACGTAAAAAATTGTGCAGAATTTTGAAAGTCTTTATTCGCAGCACTATTTCAGGCAAAATATATAATTTATCAAGAATTGAATTACAAATATGGTAAAAATGGTTTTTGTGAAAACAGACTACCAAGTGGCATCGTGGGGGCTGAAGTGGAGTTATAGATAATTATCCCCATTTTTAAACTATTAGACGTACAGTCTTGAAATTTGATAAGCAGATTTCTTTCGTAAAGTAGAGAACCGCTTCAAAATGGGCTTCGCGAATATCAACTACCAAGTTTCATTTCGGGAGATTAAGGAGCGTAGTTGATAAATATTTCCATCTTTAAACTATTAGATCTCCCTACTTGAAAATTGGTAGGCATGTTCCTTTCATGGAATAGAGCTCCTCTAACAAAGAGTAAAACGAAAATTGACCCCAACGGAGGGTTGCGAGGGGTCAAGAGGAGTTATAGAAAAAAATTCCTGTTTTTAGTTGTTAGACCCATATACTTAAAATTTGTTAAGCATGTTTCTTTTGTTGAATAGGAATCCACTAAGAATGTACTTTACGGAAATCAACTCCTGGGGGGTGCAGGGGGTTACTGGGATGCATTGACAAAAAAATTCCTTTTTTTTTGAACTCCAAGGACTATAATAATGAAATTTGGTTTGCATTTTTCTTTTGTTGAATTGAAATCCGTTAAGAGCGGTTATTTTATAAAACGGCTCTCAACGGGATTACGGGGATATTGATAGCAATACTTTCATTTTTTATGTTAGATTTAGACTTGAAATTTGGCTTGCATGTTTAATTTACGGAGTAGAGATCCACCGAAAATTGGTTTTGCGGGAATCCACTTGGTTATAGGGTTACGAAAGAGCAAACATCACGCTATATTTCAATTTTAGATATTATTAGAAAGTACAAATTAGATGAATTTTGCCCCTTTTTTTATCAAGAGGCGACAGTTACAGGTATATGCATATTTTTCAATACAGTCTAATTATTAATGCTAGGACTTCTATATCAATTATTCATATATATATAAACAGTATAAATTTATAAAACATCATGCAATACCCACCGAAGCGGGTGGGTAACGGCTAGTAATAAAATAAATTTGCGTCTATATATTGGAAATAAAAGTCTTGCTCAGAACTACATGATCAAAATAAAATTGTCATTTTTGAATACATAGTTCTTTTACAAAAAATAAAAATTGTAATATATATTTGTGTGGTATTGATTAACACATCTGTTTTTCAGAGTTTGACTGTGTGGTATAAATCTATCACACACAGAGAGAGAGAGAGAGAGAGATGTGTGCAAATTGTTTTACTATTTATAATAAATATGCATTTATATTGGTGTTTGCACAATATGTAGAAGATTTATCATTGTAGATTATATTTATTTTATATCATTATATTTATGTTTACATAAATATAAACGACTCATGTATATTGATATTATCCTGCTTATAAGCCCTGAATAAATTTGTTGCATGAGTTACTTACCACTATTGACCGAAAAATGTACTTGGGTCAATTTTATATTTATCGCGAAGAGAAATACAGAAAATCTTTTTCAAAATTATTGTTAAGGGGTTAATTGGCAAAAATCACTGATATTTTTGAGATAAGATTGTCCTGGTAAAACAATGCTATAATTAGTTGATTAACTTTCTTGTAAGTAGTAGAAACTGTGATTTTGATTAGAATGAAACTCAATTTATTCATAATAAATTTTGGTAACTTGTTGAAGTAATAATGATTTTAATCTTTATTAATATATTTTCAAACTTTAAATTTCAGAGAGAATTCTGTATTTTTTTCTGATGTTGTTTTATCTTCCATTTTTTTTAAAGTATAAATATAATTATATCTAAAGAGATACTTTATATATATATATATATTGTGTAGAATTTCTTCTATCTTATTTGCAATCCTTGTGTTGTAAAAATAAAAGGCATTTTCATCAGATAAATATAATGGATATTGTTTATCAATATGAGAAAAACAATAGCTTAAAAAAGTAAATTTTTAAAATTTTTTGTACAAATTTAACTTGTATTTTGGAGACATCTACTGTTTATAGATAACTAATACTATTATTTTTTATAAATTATATGTAATTCAATAAGAAGAAAAATATATTTAAGACTAAAGATAATTAAGTTGAATGTCTGATAATTATTGCCCCTTTTCTGATGAAACATTCCCTTAATTTTGTATAATAATTTCGCGCAACCACTGATCTCAATTCAAATTTTGTTGCAAGCCTGGGTAAATTTGAACAATAAAATTTACATAATTTTCTCTTATACATTACAAAATTCTTTGGAAGTAAAATATAACCTCCAGCATTTGCGTCCAAACATCCATAACCGATTTTCAATTGCGTCTCTGCATAATGTTCCAAATCTACGTCAATATGAAAATACACTCTCATATTCGTTTTCAGACTTAATTTTTCAAATTTTGCCCATAAGCTTGATGATTTAATAGAGACTGATTTCACCTGCGACAGGATTACAGGTTGAGTTTTTGAAAATTCACCAGCCAATATATAATAAAGTACCATTCCTCCTATCATATTTGTACTATCTCGTAAATCCTGAATAGTCCGATTTAACGCTTCTATAGTTTTCTTGTGAGACATTGTACTTTCATCCCACACTAAAAGCTTGCATTATGGAAGCATCCTGCTTGAGAGCTATTTTTTCTGAAAATTCAGATGAGTGAATCTTCAAATGCAAGGTTAAGCGATAATTTTAAAACTGAATGTGCAATACGACCGTTGGTCAGTAAAGTTGCGGCTATACCCAAAGAAGCCATAGCAACTGCTATCTTCTGGTTTTTTCTGATGGTCATTAATAATAAGTTAAGCAAAAACGTTTTTCCTGTTCATCTAGGGGCGTCGAGAATAAAAGAGTTCACCACTGCCGGATTCTATTTTGCGTAACACTTGTTGGAAAACGTGATTTTGTTCTGGAGTAAATTGAGGGATAAATTCTGTTACTTGATGTTGCAATGCTATAAAATCGTAGTTTAATTCTCAAGCAATTTCATTATCGAAGCCATTTACGTCGACACGTCTAGGAATAATCATTCCAAAAATCATGTAGCTTCTTCCCAACCATTTTGAAAACCTTTATTGCGTTTCGTTGTAGATGTGTTGATTGAAAGGCATATTTGCTTGCGTATTTGCTGCAAAATATCTTCCGCCATGTAGTCTTTTTACTTTTTCCAAAAGGTTTGAGGATTAGAAAGACAGAAGATGAAATAAGTATTGCGTAAAGCTCCCTAATTTTATACGGCGAGTGACATTGTATGGCTTCCTCCATAGTAATATCTAGTATATATCTTCAAAGTAATACTTCCACGTAAAATATCTAGTTTCAGTATAAGTGAAAAATTTTGTGCAAAATATGAATATTGTATAATTAGATTTAAAAAAAAATTCAAAGTGATAAACATTCGAAAAATCAACACCTTTTATGAAACTGTCAATTAATATTAACATAAAATTTTCAATATCACGCGCGCAATTCGCTAAAACTTTATTTCGTTTCCCTCTTTAAAATGTGGTAGAAAATTTGCATTAAAATATCTGGGATTGTCGGAATAGAGAACTTCTTAGCCAACTTGGCGATATTTCTCAAAGTTTGAGTTTGACATTTAACAAACGTAACGTAATAAACGTTATAAGTTTAATAAAAAACCATTTAAAAATTGTTTTTTGTAAAGATGCTAAATTACACTGTGTTTCAGTTCACTGTGTTATAAATGTGAGAAATTTCCATTATTAAAACTCCCATTATTGACCAAATGCATAATTTTACGCCAACTTGGTGGGGAGTAAGCAAAGTCCCACGGTTTTACCCGCATATTATCCGTACCTGTAGGAATATGGAGATAACATGTACCTTATGTTACTCGCTGATAATGTAGCTTTCCATTAGTGAAAGAATTTTTAAAATCGCACCAGCCGTTTCCGAGATTAGCCGGAACAAACAGACAGACAGACAGACAGACAGACAAATATTTTAAAAATTGATTTTTTGATATAAGCACCGTATATACCTTTAAATGCATTTAGTAAAAAGCTGCTAATTTGAAATTACAAACAGACACTTCAATTTTATTTATTTATAGATATAGATATATATTGAAGTGAGCTTTCATTAATATTCCCAAAATATTTTTATACAAAATAGTTGTCGTGGAAAAAAAGAGCAATTTTCAGAAAAAAATTCATAGTGATACTTTTACGTTGCATGATTTTGAAAAAACTGAACAATATATTTAAAAAATCTCAGTTTAGTATAAACAGAAAAATATCATTTACAAACAAAATTTAAAATGTATATATTAAACAGTTTCTGAGAGAAAGATACATAATGGAGCTCAGTTTATATATATATATATATATATACAACATTAGTGTATAGGGGTTCTGACTACTCTTAACAAGAAAATAAATTTTCGGTCTTCGCAATCGACTATCAAGTTTATAGCATGCCTGTATATAAATAAGCATGCCTGATTTTTTTTAGAATAAGGTCTAACAAGTTAAGAAAATGATCAGCAGAAAATAAGAACAAATTATTCTATGTTTTGTGACAAAGCTTTTAATTAAACTTGAACATCTGTCACATGAAATAACCATTTATTTTTAAAGATAACGACACTAGGTATAGATTGGATGCTCTCAACTCAATGGCTCTTTAAGTAAAAAATAAAGAATAAAATGAACTTTGTCTTTGGTACTTGTCTCTCATCGATGTATGGCAATGGTCTGTATACGATAATTGTGAAGCTTTAGGCAGTTTTTTCGAAATTAATTCTTACGAGTTGTCTGAGTAAGAAAAAGTATGAGGTTTTAAGGTAAGTAAGAAGAGTGCGTCTTACCTAGACGGATAATTAGCTTTTAAGTTAAATATTTTTAACTTTTCCAACTTACTCCATGAGGGCAAAAATTATCGCAGATGGAACATCATCACATCAGATTCGACATGGGTGTTATTCAGATGAATCAACCCACATCTGCTGATGGTGTTCCCTAACTCATTGCGAATAAAAGGTTAAATTAGTCTGCTAAAACTAAATTAGGCTAATTATTCTGAGTGTTATCAATAATGACGAAAGCTTGAAAAAATTAATTTATTCTAAGCCTTGTAGATTGAAACCAAACCTTCAAACCGTATTTTTGTCGTTTCGGTTTAACTAAAAAAATATATCGGTTGAGTACTGGTTTTCATTCCGCCAAAAATAATGATTTTTTGTTTTAAGTTCAGTTCCGAATGAATAATTTTATTTTATGCATATTCTTATTTGTACTCACAATAAAATGATATCTTAGTTTAGAAGAGCTTTTTTTTTAAAAAAATGATCTACTAGTTCCTTTAACAAATTAAATCTACTTTTACAAGTATTTTTATGCGAAAATCAAACAGAAAAGTACTTGTGGACGTCTAAACAGGAAATCAACAAGTAGTGTTCATTAAATGATGATAATTATATGGTTGACGTTAAATTAGAAAATATTGATAAGTCGGTTACAGTAACAAAATGACTGACGATATATTGAACCTAACTAAACCAATATTTTTTAGGTTCTGTTCCGGTTCGAAGCCTTGATTGAAACCATTCAATTTTAAACACTCATAAGTGTCTCTTCTATAAAAGTGCGGATCCTTAAAATACGAAACGAAGGCTTTCAAGCTTAAAAATTAAAAAGACGCACAGAAAAGAGACCAATGCACAAGTTTTTCATTTGTGAATTAAGTCATACAAACCAACCTGCAAATCATCTTTAGAAATAATACATACTTTATACTGTTAATGAACGGTAGAACGATCTTGCAAAGGCAAATATTATCGTACCATAACCTATTTTAAGAAACTCACAAATATTTTGTACGCAACCGGTCTTGTATACACGTAAACAAACATTTTATTTACACACATCGTAATGCGTAGACTTAAAAAGATTAAATGCAAATGCTTATTCAACACGCATAAATAAATGGAAATTTACGAAGACATGAGCGAAAAATTTTCGCAACATGAAGCCAAACTGCATCTGAAAGATATGACCGGTAATCTAAGAAAAATGCTGATTTGGTTAGGTGAATTGCTAGTGAACAGTGGATGGTTCCTTTTCCCCTTTTTTCAAAAATGCATTCTGATATTCCTGAGGCTGAACGAAAGTTGCTTATCAAATGGTAAATAGAATTTGATAACATTTTGAACACAGAGATCATTATGATCTCTAATATGAGTGACGGTAGTAAATGGGGTATGAGAAATGGGTTTTCTATTCGTCTTTATACTTCGATTTAAAAGAAACGTGTACATAGCTATTCCATATATTTGTGATCAGTAAAAAAAAATACATATAGAACATATAAATGCATAATGTAGAATACTGCGCAGCTTTTTTCAGGTAATGTTAAATTTAAGAATAAAACTGCTTTTTTTTCATAAAAAAACACATTTTGTGGGAAATTTTTTGAAAAAAATATTTTTCCTTTATTTATTATTATATAATCAAAATAAAATTTTCCAACAATTTAGGAAAATAGGATAGCCAGATATTATTATGTAACAATGTTTTACGAAAATAGGAAATAGCATCATTTTTTGCATAAGATACGCTAAATGAAGTCAAATTAGGTAAAACTTTGTTATGATCTCTTAATTGATTATTTTTACCTGTTGTCTTTTTTTAAAATTGTACATATGATATATAGGCTTTAAAATAATTATAAAATTTTCATGTTTTCAATTTTTTTAGTCTTTGTTAGTTGATTACAAATACCAGAGAAATTTCCCTCTTTCTGTTGTTTTCTTTTTCTATAGTAGTGTTTTGTTTCTAGGCCACAAGTATGTAAGATTAAAATTAGTGCAAAAATCTGTAGGACGGAATCCATAACATTATCACACAGATTTTTTTGAAAAACTAACATTTTAGTATATTTTTGATATTTGTTTTGAAACTCAAACACAATGTCAGGGTAGGTCCTTATATAGTCTTTTCCAATTAGTCTGTCAATAGAATATATGTTTGCTTTCGTTTTTCGAAACTATTAATTCAACATAAAATGAAGAAAGTCTCATTTTTTCTTACTTATCTTTCAAAATTTCAATAAGTAAATGGTAAAAAAACAAGGAAGTTCTATTTAGATACAGCAGGGTTTTTTTTTTCATTTTAAAATTGTTGTAGAGGAAGTTTTAATTAAGTAAATATATGAAAAAATACATGTAAAACGTTCAGAAGATTACTTTTAACTTTTTGAATAGGATAATATAAAATAAATTCAAGGTCTTCTGTCAACAAGCATGAACAGTGATAATGTTTGATGATATATCAGGATTGTATGGATAAATTAAAGCGGTCAATGTATAAAGATTATAGTATGAGTTTAAAATTTGCAGGAATTTATGCATTATTTTACGAAATATACTATTACAATGTTTTACAGATTTTATGGGAAATAAGTAATTAGACTATTTCAAAACTTTTGGTGTCTGATGGAACAATAGAAAATAATTAAAAAATTAATTCAAGAACAATCAAAGTACAGATTCATTTTATTCTTTCTCTATTAATTTTTCACATTAAAAGTTAACACTTTCTAACTTTGTTTATTAATTCTCAAATCAACCTATATTAGAATTACTGTATCACATTTTGTGTAAATTTTAAATAACAAAACTGTAAATGTTTAAGTAATTAGAATTATCAAATGAATACACAATATAAGAAAGTTATGCAGCGTCTATTTGATAATTTTGCGCCAGTCAAAATTCTTCATTCATTATTCATTATCAACAGAATTCTTTTATCTTGACTAGATCAAGATTAATTATCTGCATAATATTTTTACTAAAAACTGTTTAAAAAAACGATTTCATTTTAAAAGACACTGTTTTAGAAATATTTCAAATGAAATAAATGCAGTCAATAGTCAGTAAAATCTGAATAATTGCGTACGTTTTCTATAAATTATTTTTTTTAAAATAATTTTCTTTGCCCTTTGTTTCTATTTTTATTAAATAAAAATATTTAGATCTACTACTTTTAACAGAACCGTGATATTTAACTAAAGGATGCCCTTACATGTTTAAACATATAAGCATTATTAAGTATGGAGCCTACTTATGGATAGCAATTTTCTAAAATACCATGCGATTAGTAATTTTATGTTATTTTGTTGAAGTTTAATTAAATTAATTTAAGTTGACTTAAATTAATGAAGAATACCAATTAGGAAACTATATGATAATTTAAATTTATTAAAATGAGGATTTCATGTAAAGTTTTAGGAAAATTATACCGAAATTCAAAACACCCTACATGTAATTCAAAGTAATACATTAAGTTTATTTTTTGCACAACTTATTTAATACAGTAATAAGAAAATGAGCAGATATATCTAAAATATATTTAAAATTACTAAAACGTTTTGGCTCATAGCACATTTTCTACGCATTATATTCGTAAAAATAAACTGTTAAAAATAGAAAAATAAAAGTTATATTGTTAGAGATAAATCCTTAATTAATTATCTTCACACTTTAAATAATATGGGCACAAAATATGACAAAAATACATTCATAAACATTTAAAGTACAAGATTTTAAGGCATCCAATTACTTGTGGGACAACTTTTTTTCTAAGGGCAAGACATTGAAATGTTTTTGTGGTTTTTAGATTTATTTAGAATATTTTTTGAAAAATATGCTAAAATTAAGAAGAGAAAAATAAATTATTCTTACTAAAATAGGAAAAAATGGGTAAAAATTTACAAAAATGAACATAAACGTGGCCCATTTTGTACAAAAGGTTTATGAACAAATTTTCAATTTTTCAAATCTGATGTGTTGCTATGTCATTTATTTTTGAAATGACTTTCAGGATGAGAGATATTTTAGTTTTACAAAAACTTGAAAACTCAATCTTAATTATCATATGAAAGTGCTTAAAATAACAGTCATTAACATATGGGACTGTAAATTTTGAGATAAATATGATGATTAAAACACTTCTACTATTATACAGAACATACACAAAAAATCTCAGTTAATTATTTTCAAATATTTTTCAGTAATCGCTGTCTCGGCTTGAGTGTATTAAAAAAAACACATTTCGAGTAAAACGCTTTTAAAGTATTACATCTTGCTTTTAATAAATCGCTTGTAGTTTTTGTTCCAGTGAATATAAAATAATAAACTTTGTATTTTTATAAAGCTAATCAGATTGTATATAAACTAAAATCATTAAAAATTGTCAATTTTTGGCAAAATTCACAATTTTAGGGTAGTCGGATACCTTAAGTAACATAAATTTGGAAGAAAAAAACAATCTTCATAAAATAATTAAAATTTTTAATTCTTATTTTACTAAACTAATTTTTTATATCAGGTATATAAAATTTATCTCTTTTTTTTGGCATAAGCCTGCCTCTTCTCAATTTTACTATTTTTTTTTTCTTTGTGGGTGTACACTTTTCTTTCCTACACAAAATGGCAAAGCTAAAAAACATTTTTAAATTTCAATCAAAATATGAATCTGAAGCATAGGCAGGTATATACGATACGATGGGGATCTTATACGATGACTCAGCTATCAGTCTTAAAAGCAAAATATAGTCATGCTGCATTATGAAATACCTAGCAAAGCTTGTGTATAATGGCTAGAGTATTATATTAAAACAAGAGCGTCCGTTTGCGTCGATTGGACACCAGGGCCTGTTTAGTTTGTTCTTCTTTCCGAATTTTTGCAGAGAATTTGAAAACTTTCGTGACCTTTAATCTTTATCCATGGGGATTTGATTACACATAAAGTTTTTTGTGGTTCAAAGTTAATTATGGAGAGATTTTACAACTAAATATACCTAGAATGTCCACTGGCGATCGTTTTGACACCAAGGCAATTTATTATTATAAATAGCTGTCGTTCTGCAAGACATAGTTCACTAAGTAGATACCATTAGTAAAACAAACTTCCAGAAGTAATGTCGCATATTTATTTGACCTTTAATGCAATGCTATTCGGTTCACAGCGGAAAGATGAAGTGCTCAGTTTATATTAATATAAATCGGTTGTATCTAAATGTTTTGTTACATTGCATTTGCTTTTCTGCTTATAAAAAAAATCCAGCCGATTTTTGAACCTTGTGCATAGCAGATACTTTGAAGGAATGACTCGTAACAAAGGTCTAAGGTCTGATGAAATTTCTAAAATGTTGCGGAGACATTCTGAGAAAGAATCGGAAGGTGGTGAGATACTTTTTGTAATTTAGATTCCAATGAAGTCATAAGATAGAATGAAATGACTGCGAACAATCTGAAGAAAGTGCAGATGAACTTGATAATATTCCAGAAAATCCTGATATATATGTCACTAGGGATGGCACAGAATAGATACTGCAATGTAGTAATCTCCATGGCAGATTTGTGACTCAAAATGTTTTTTAAGAAAGCAATGGTAAAATAAGCTTTGCGAAAGGAAGGATATTAAGGGTCATAATATATAATAGTTTCATGAAATTATATTAAGAACTCTTAAAATTAAATCCTACTAAAAAGTAGTCCTGATATTAATTAGTTGTTACAATTATTTTACATATTTTATATCGTGGTGTCGAAACGACACCGGTGGACCTTTAATGGTAATAGTAATTTAGAACGTTTTAGTATTAAAATGTGTAAATTAATTAATATTTTTACTAAACGTAAAAATACTTCAATCATAGTTTAAGTGATGAGTTAAGAAAATAAGGATTTTTATTCAATAATAATAGTTTTATTCAAACAAATTCTTTGGAAGGTAAATTTATTTGCAAATAGAAAGAATAAACTACAAAACACACATTTTATAAATTTTTTCCTTAATCGGCATCAATCGTCGAAAAAACACATGGTAAATAATTAGATCTATGTAATGAATATAATTAAGTTTTGTACCTCTAAATGTTATTTAGATGTTGGTTTATCATAGATAATCCCGTTTTTACACACATCTCAGATTTCTTCTCAATAAGGAACATTACTTTAGTTCTAAATCTGTCACACGTATCTGTGCTTGGATGACTTTTGAAAAAATACTTTTAATTAAAATCCTTGAATAAGGGAACAATAGGTAATTACAGGAGACATTCTGTGAGAAAATTAATCCTCTACTTTAACAACAAAAGAAAAAGTCCTTCAGAAAATCATTAAACTTTATTCAGTATGACGTTTTCTCCGAAAGTTTTTAATCACAAATTAATATTTTTTGCAAAAAAAATTCCAAAGTATTTTTAATGATATTTTATCAAATTGTGTTAGACAGGTGTTGCTGTCGTAACGAAAATAATTTTTCGAATATAGTGCAATTTTCCTCCTACAACGTATTATAATAAATAATAAAATACAGAGTTTCAAATAAAATTATTATTATCTAATTTTCAGATCTTATCAAATATCAATCAATCCTTTAAGCGCTTTTAAAGGAGTCTAATTTTACGTTAGGAAATCCTGTAGTACAGCAATTTAGCTTTTTAATTTACAAAAGCAATGTAAAATTTCAATGTATGTGCCATTTTTATACGTTTTGGGAATACCAAGAAAATTTTTAGAAACGTTTACTCGTTGTTTACGTGTAAAATTGATAATATTTACTGTTAAATGCAATAAATACTAATGTTAATGTTAAATGAAATACTGTTAAATACAGTATTATTTTCATTTGAAAATTATTATCATTTTAAATAATATTTCATGAATCCGCTACGAAAAATGATACCTGTTTAATGAAAAAAGGCTTCAATTATTTACTACAAATATTTACCAGTGTAAAATGAAGAAGATGGTATCAAAATTAAATAAATATATATTACGAAGTGAAACTTTTATAATAATACTAATAGTAACCAACTACAAATAAAGCGATTGTCAATAAACCTCTACATATTATGCAAAGCTTTTTTTATCCAATGGGCTGCGGTTTGGTACTTTTACCATTGTAGACCTCGTACATCCTCAAGAGCTGGTATCACTCTTTAGTGCGGCACCGTATAGGCGGATACCAATCGCCGCAGGTAATTTTGACGCCCAGTTCCCTCCACAGAGGGAGGCACCTGAGCTCTGGCGATGCGAACTTGTACCAGGACTTAATTTTGCCGAGAGCGCCCAAGCCAAACATACACTCTAGGGATCTTTTACATGCCGTATAATTATAAGACAGGGCCGCTGTGAATTTTCTGCATCCCGAAAATCCACCGACGTGTACCAGGGTTGAACCCGCAACCTTGGGTGCAGAAGGCCAGTGACAATCCAACCACACCACCCAGCCGGCTATTATGCAAAGCTTTCTGAATGAATGTAATAAAAAACAGAAACACAATGTCGGCTCGGTGGATTAAATGTAGCGTGCTCGTGTCGTAAGCCCAAAGTTGTTGGTTGGATCCCGGCTGGAATTGATAGATTTTCTAGATACGAAAAACGTAGGCACTCATGACATATGATTATGTCGGCATGTAAAAGATTCCTTGAGTTGATACTCACGGTAATATTTAACATCCAACGAAAGCTTGCATTCAATTAATTCAAGTGGCTAAATTTGGTAGCGAGGACCCGCACTAGATTGCGCCACCACTGAAATGACTCTCACATTTGGGGGTTTGATGTGCCTGCCAAGGCTTAGTTGGTAATATGCAGCCCATTAGATAAAAAAAGAGACAGAAAAATATGCTTCATACTAATACGTGCATTTTTCGAATGTTCACAGAAGTTAGAAATAAGTGCCTTTTTCATACATAACATGCCCATTTTACAACAAAATTTTAATGATAAAAATAGATTGTAAGAATTATTACTGTGAGGTAAATTGTATTTAATACGTTGTAATATAATTTCCAAACTCCAGCAAGGAGAAATTACGCATATAATTTCAACAAAATGAAATTTAAAAAAATATATTTCCGAATTACCCCGAATTTAATGTAGAATTGCTACAGAATATAACTGTGTAAATTTGTTTCTCATTTAAATTCTGTATTAAAATTTTTTTTTATATATATAAAAGTATTCTTTCTTTTAGATAATTAAGATATTTAATACGGTATTTTTTAAATCTGTTGATATATGTAAATTGTTGGAAAAACCATTTGATAGAAAATAAACGGATACATTTTGAGGGAAAAAAAGAATTAAGAATTGTGTGTGTGTGGTTATCATAAAGAGTGTGCCCCTTCCTCCGCTTGTAACACATGAGTAGTAATAAATTTCCATACTCAACCAATTCTTTTTGGATCTAATTAATTTGATTTTTATTCCAGTATGAAAAAATAATTCTTTGTAATCTGTAGTGTGGGACTCCTATAAAGTGTAGTCTTATATAGAGTGATATTATTTAAATATATGTGCTCATAGAAGTAGTGAGTATTTTCCTTTCTTCGGTGGTTCCATGAAATCAGTTCAATTACATCAGTGTTTAACATACGTTACGTAGTAAAAATAAGAAAAAGCACTGGAATATTGTAACTCCCTTGAACTGTATGTGAAGCAGATCTTCTTGATATTAATCTTTAATATTCAAATTAATCTTAGAGATTTTGGAGAATAATATAGGATCTCAACTTTTAAGAAGTATCTCACTGAGCTTGGGGTAAACAATTTTAATACATCCTATTTCCCAGTACATCAACACTCTTAACACTATTAGCCAACTATTATATCATACACTTCACTTTGGTAACCTAGTGGTCAAGGTCAAAGATTCGTGGCTGGCGTGTCATAAATTCTATACTAGTGCAGCTGAATACTCGTCGTGTAAAGGGAACAGGTGTTCGTGGAATCAGTCAAGGTACAAACATCCTCCTATTTATGTAGTAGGAAGTTAGTAGACGAGTGGCTGTTCAGGTGTCGTTGTCGTAACTGGACCAGCGTTCAGAATTTTGAGGATCGTTGCCAATAACCCTTGTAAAATTTTATAGGAGAACATTAATGCGACTCCCACACTCTATATCATGCTAAGGATATCACCTAGACACACGTTGTAAAAATAGGACGTACGGAGTTCTTTTGACTTCTGCATTTATCTCTAATTTGTAAAAAAATGGTGATGATTTTTGATGATGTACATAAAGCATATATTTTATTAATTTTCAAGTTCTTATTTTCGGTCCTTTAATAGAAATGGTTAAAACCGAATTGTGACTTTGTTTTTTGAAGCTAGAGGACTACCTATAATTAAATTCCAAGTGATAAATATTTTCAGTTTTAAAATTAATAACAAAATTACTTCTATCCATTTGTATCTCTAGAATATATAACGTATATTGATACTCTACGTATAGATAATATATTATAAATAATTTAGATTTAAAAGTTTCCCTTAAAATTTTTTAATAAATAAAGCTGGAATTTGGGATACAGGATGCAGCACAAAGAGAATGATGTTCTAGTATACGAATTAATGAGTTCTTAGAATTCAGAAGATATTCCACAAATAGGTAAATACCTATTAAAACGTTTAAATATATCAAATCTGTAAAATTTTTATTTATTTTCTTAATAATTCGGTTTTAAAAAATTGTATGAATCTACAAAAAAGATCTGTTATATTTTTTGACGGATCCAAAATTTTAAGAATATTATTTTTAGGTATAATTCTTTTTTAGGAAATTAGTAATTTTTTAAGTTTGATTTTACAGCATTTTAAACAGTCCTTTGAGTAGTAAAATATTTGAGCACTCTAATAAAACGTTACTTAGTTATAAGAAATAACTGATGTAATAAAATATATTTAGGGGTATTATAAAATTTCAGTGCAATGCATTTATTTATCAGTGTCATTTATTAGAAAAAATAAAAATCTTTCGGTTAAGGGGTCTGAGGGGTGTTAACAATTTTTTTTTTCGAATTTTCGAAAAAAATATATCTTATTCTTCATTTTTTTCTGAACATTTTGATACAAACCACGTGACAATACTCTAAAAACTTCGAAAGTTATTCAAAAAATTGAAACAGCAATTTAGTCATAACAACTTTTAAATGGACACATGCCACGCCCATTTATTTTTAATTTATGCATACCTTTTATTTTTCTGTTTTTAATAAGCCTCATGAAATATTTTAAGCGCTTGAGTTGATCAGAAGGAAGCCTGCAACTCAACACATTCATTCTGCTGTGTTTTGATTCTGTTGTGTTTACTTTAGCACACGTTTTTTTTAAAACGCTTATCTAAAGCGAAGATATTTGTTGTTTTATTCTGAAAAAATCGTTGGGCAATGCCCCAAGAAAAGATTTAGAGGAAATAAATATTTAAAGGTAAGTGACTCACATGTTACAGATATGAAAGATACGAGGAAGTGTGTAGAAATGAAAAGTACAAGTAAGTGTGCGAAATGAAAAATGCTTCTAGTAAAAAACTTTAACGAATTCAGACTTCATTAAAGTCAAATCTTGTGAAGGTAAGTTAAAACTTCAAAGAATATCGTATTTTTGATTTTATTTAAACCTTTAGCTCTATTTTGTCAGTATCATGCTGTTTAAAATGTCATAAACCATTAACAATTAATGAAAAATCCACTAGTGGTTTATGTTCGAATTTTGAAATACATTGTAAAAAATGTGGGAGTATTTGTACTTTTTCAAGCTGTGAAAACATTGGGAATAAAAATAATGCTCCAGAAATTAACAGAATTATCTATTTTAGCAATGAGATGCATAAGTCAAGGTTTAGAGTCATTAAAAACCTTTTGTTCTGTAATGAGTCTTCCTAATCCTGTTGAACAAAAATCATATGATGTTATTAATAATAAACTTTCACTTGTTATGAAGGAAGTCGCCGAAGAAAGCATGAACAGGGCAGCTGTCGAAGAAAATTCTTCGTTACCTGATAACATTTTAACGGTAAGTGGCGATGGGACCTGGAAGACGAGAGGACATTCATCGTTGATTGGAGTATGTACTCTAATGGGGCCAAAAAAGGTAAGGTTTTGGATAGGGAAGTGTTGTCCTCATTTTGCAAAGGATGCGACAGTTATAAAGGGGTAAAGTTTGGTATCAAGTACAATAAATGGCAAAGAGTGCATAAGATTTCATGTAGAAAAAATTATTCTGGCTCTGCTGGTAAGATGGAGGTTGACGGGATGTGGAGGATTTTTAATCGATCAGAAAAGCTTCACGACCTGAAATATTCGAACTACATAGGAGATGGCGACACAAAAACATTCAATGCCCTTTCTGAAAACAATCCATACGGCGATGACCATCTTATTCAGAAAATAGAATGTGTAGGCCATGTGCAAAAGAGAATGGGTACAAGACTTAGGAAGCTTAAATTAGTATATGGTAAGGAGAAATTATCTGATGGTAAAACTATAGGCGTTAAAGGTAGGTTAACTGATAGTTTAATTGATAAGCTTGCGCATTACTATGGTAATGCTATTCGATGCAATTCTACTAGTGTAAAGGAAATGCGGAAAGCCATTTGGGCTGTTTGGGGTCATTCTTGCTGCACCGATGATGAACCGATGCACTGATTTTGTCCTACAAATCCAAATACATAGTGTAAGTATAATGCCGCAATTAATAATAATTTACAAAATTATAAACACAAACCCTCAGTTGCGAAAGCTGTTCGAGATGTAATTAAGCCTGTATTTGCAGACTTATCTCATCTGGTTCTCCTGAAGAAATGCTTAGAAGGTAAGACACAGAATCCTAATGAAAGTTTAAATTCATTAATCTGGAAGTTTTGTCCGAAGACGATTGATTCTAGCCTTCAGATTGCAGAGATTGCTGCAAATCTAGCAACCAGCATTTTTAATGATGGAAATCAAATACTTATTACTATTTTAGAGAAATTTGGCTTAAAAATTAACAAAAATGTTTGTGTGTCCCTGGCTGAACGTGACAATCGTCGAATCTTTACGTCAAGAAAGAGGAGCTCAACGTCATCGTTTGAAGCTCGCAGAGATAAAAAAATTAAAAAGAGTACAGAAATTGAGCTGTTTGAGCAACAGGAAGGCATATCCTATGATCCTGGAGCATTTTAGCATGTAAGTTTTAAAATTTATTTTCTCAAATTCAATTTAAAACTTTAAAGCCTTTTTTTCTCAGTTTGTGTTTTTTTCACTTACGCGCATTGCGTTTAAAAAACTATCATACTTTGATGCATAAAACTTTACAGAATTATAAACTCTATCATAATATTTAAATCCTAGCTATTTATAGTATTACATAATTGTAATTTTTTAAAAAATTTCAAAAAAATTAAATTTTTTGAAAAAAATTTTAAAAATGTACTTTTTTTATTTTTTAAAAATATTATTTTTTATTCTTTTTATATCTAATAGTTACCATCTAATAAGGATATATTTGACTTTATAAATCAACTTATTGCTAGTAATTAGAATTATTATTTCAGAAAATATCATGCGCGTCGTAAAACTTACTATTTGTTTCTTACAAAAATTTCTTATATTTATGTGCTTATTATTTTTAAAATTATGATTATATTTTAGACAATTTATACTTTTTTGAAACTTTATTCCTTTATAAAAAATGTGTAAAAGAATCAAATTATTTCATTTTAACCTCAAAGAATTATTTCTAGTCGAAAATTGTTCATATTTTGTGCTCTCGAAACATTTTTAACACCCCTGAGACCCCTTTAGCTTGAATTCATAACAGTTAGTATTTTTATATTTAAATTTAATCTTTTATTTTAATTAAATAAATAAATAAAATGTTTCAAAAAAGCCGAAAGTTTTCTAATATTATTTTGCCACAAATGGGTATTTTATTCAATAGGTGGTGCTCGAGACATACAAAGCGTGACACAAAGACAAACGAGACTAAGAGTATAGCTTGAAAAAAGAGTGGTGTTAGTAGCAACTGTTTTGGTGACGTCATCCCTCCCACCTCCACTATCCATGTTGCCGGTTTTGACTTAGCTAATGATGAGGTTTAAAAGCACTGCGTCATTGAGCGAGCACGTGCAACTGCATTCTGTCGGGAAAATGTCGAATCAGCATCAAGTGTTTCT